>PVJX010006033.1:44486-80874 GCA_004027295.1 Dolichotis patagonum | reverse complement strand
ATCTGAATATGTGTGATAGTTCAAACAAATTTTTTTCTTTTTTATCAAAAATGAGATATTATAGTACCCATTGATCATTTTCTGTTATTCGGTTCAGAAAGCCCTGTAATTCTTTCACTATATGCATGGCTTTATACTATTGTGTTATGTTTGATATTATTGTAATTGAAACTATGCTCAACTATAGCAGAGTAAGAGAAATGGTGTTAGATACTGTTGATGTCCAGTTGACTTAATGTAAAGTACTGTGTTGCCTATGTTGTCCTGTTCTGATCTGCTCTGTACTGCCCCCTTTTGTTTTATTCTCTTTTAAATAAATAAAAGAAAGAAACTGACTAGCAAGCCTCACAAATACTGGTGACAAATTAATTATCTAATGAGATGCAGAGTGCAGTGAACTAGAGATAAAACATCCCAAACTATACTCTTTTTGGCAAAAATTAATGCTTGATAATAAGGATTCTTATTTTGAAATGGAAGTGGTCTATGCAAACATAAAAAAGAATTTCTAGCTTTTCCAGTATCAAATCCTGCAATATGCTTTTAAGGAGCAGTAGGTTCCATTTTCTTTGATTGCATCTGTATTGTCTGATATAGAGAATGCAAATTTTTCACTATAGAATAATTCTTTTGGGATATCTGGCAAAACAATACATAAAATACAAAAGTAAATAGAAATCTTGTTGTCTATTCTATTTATAGTTTCTTATAAGAAATTGGTGCATAATTAACATAGAAACATATACACACACACACACATATATATATATATTGCATTATATCTTTTTGCACAGTATACCCATATACTTAATTGTACTTGGACAGTCATAAGAAAATCAAATGAAAATCACTGCCTAGTTTATAAATATTGTCACAAATGAAAGATAATTTAATAGTATACAACTTATATTTTGCATAATCATAAAAAGTGTAACACTAAATTTATCACTTTAAGTCAGTTTTGGTATAGAGTTCAGTAACAAAAAGCATATTTACATTGTTTTGCAAACATCTCTATCATCCACACACAAAAATGTTTTCATCTTCCCAAGCTAAAACACATAGACATTAAAGCACAAATCCCCATTGTGCCCCAGCCTCAGACTCTGACAAACACTATTCTATTATTTGTCTCTATGGTTCTGACTACTCAAATTATCTCATATTAATGGAATTTAACAATATTTGTCCCTTTGTGCCCATCTTATTTCATTTCACTTCTTTGAGGGTCTTCCATTTCATGTTATTAATCAGAAATTTCCTTTTTAGAGAGATTCTTGGAAGATGGCTGAAAAATAAGCTACAAAGTGAAAAGCCTCTCTGAGAGAAACAGCCTAGATGCTGGAATATAGCTTTCTGCAGAAGACCAGAAGGAAAGAAATGGATCCTCTTGGCCCATGAAGAAACTAAAGTGAAGAAAAAGAAAGAAACAAAAAGAAAAGAAAAACATAAACAGATGGCGGTAGCCAGACTCACTGTCACCAGAGCCAGTCCCACTATGTGCAAAGCGCCCATGGAATCCAGAGATGCACAGTCACAGTGCAGTTGGGGGTTGGCAAGCCCAAAGGCCTCAGTGGGAAGATATAATTGTGGAGGGGAACAGAGGATCAGAGAACTGCACTGGCTTGTAGTGAGTGTGGGGAATTCAGCCCTCCTGCAGGAGTGGGTGATTAGCTGGGTGCCATTTTGGATTCAGGCAGAATAAGCCTGGATCCAGAAATGCAGCTGACTTCATGAAGCCACTCCTACTGCAGAGAAGATTGGAGAAAATTGCTTGGACTGAGTCCCGCCCCTGTGTGGGATCCAATAGCCAAGGCCGAGGCTTCCCTAAAGCTATCCTTAACCAACCTCAACTGCATGGCATACAATAAGGTAGTGAAGACTCCCAGTGGTTAATCAGCTCAGAAGCGAGGGGCCAGCCTGTTTTCCCCCTGCTTGTATTCCAGTAGTCACCAGCATATTGGGGAAAGTAGCAATCCTTAGCCAACATTCTTCAGAGTAATTATAACCAATACAGGAATTACCAGAGACCCCACTACCCACTTGTCTGAAAGAAACCAGGAATATGACAAGAGGAATAAACAAAAGGCAGTCTCCAGCCTCCAATCAAAGCAGGAGAGGTAAACACAGAAGAGATCTGAGGTTGCACACCTGCAGTTTCTGAAGCAACAGCATCTGACATAAAGAAACAACTTCATAAAACTATAAAAGAACTTAAAACAGAAATATTAATACAAGTAAAGGAAGATGTAAAAAAATAATAAAAGAAATGCTAAACACCTCTCAAGAAGACACAGATGGAAGAATAGAGGAGCATAGAAAAAGGGGGGAAACTTTTGATGAAGAATACAAAAAAATTTAGAATACATGAGACAGATTCAAAGAGATTACCAGGAAACTAAAAACTCCACTGAAAGCTGGCAAAACTGCTTATAGAAACTAAAGATAGACTATCAAACTTTGAAGACAGGTTTGCAACTTGTGATCACAAAACAAAATATCTCTTAAAAATAACAAGGAACCAAGAAGTAACAATCCAAAGGATAGAAGATGACAAGAGGATCTATAACTTAAGAAAAAAATGTGAGTGAAGAGGCAGGGATAAACACAAATGAAAGACAAAGGCTATTTACAGAAATAATTAAAGAAAACTTCCCGAGCATAGGAAAAGGAAATGATATTCAGATATATGGGGCATACAGAACTCCAGCCAGCTATAACCAAAATAGATCTATACATATAGATCTATTATCAGACATATAACATTCAAGATCCCAGAAAGTCAACAAAACAACAGAATATTAAAAGCTGTCAGATAAAAGAAACAGATCACCTATAAAGGAAAGCCCATCAGAATCATGACAGACTTCTCGACACAAACCATCAAATCAACAAGAGCTTGGAATGAAGTATTCCAAGCCCTGAAAGAAAATAACCTCCAACCCAAATTGATGTATCCCACAAAACTGTCTCTCAAAATTAATGGAGAAACAAGATGCTTCCATGACAAAGAGGAACTCAGGGAGTTCATGACCACCAATTGAACCCTACAAAAAATACTGAAGGACATTCTCAAGAGAGAGAAAAAAGACCATGGTTTCAGGATCAGTGACAGATGGGGTTCACTGAATGGGGCAGATGTTGGAATAAAGGGGAAAGGTAGACAACCAATGGCAGAAAAATAGCATGGCAGAGATGAGGCAGAGAAGGTTGGCCATAATCACAAACATACTTCACCTAAATACACTAATAAAAAGAGACACAGGCAGAGTAGATCAGGAGATAGGGCTCATCAAGATGCTCTATATAAGAAATATAATTAACTTGAAAGAGGGTTTATGGACTGAAATTCAAAGATGAGAAAACAATGCCCTATGTGACAGAGAACCAGAAAACAATGGGGGTAGCTCACCCATCAACTGCAAATTGGTTGTAAAGACGTAACACTTTTATACAGTGGAGAACTACTCAGCTATAAGGAAGGAAAACCTTGAGGATCTTGTAGGTAAATGGATACAACTTGAGATCACACTCAGGGATAAAAAGATTCAGAATCACTTAGGTAAATAGTAGGTTGCCTCCATAATTTAAAAACTAAAGGAGTTAGTGGGATACAAAATGTACAATGCACCCTGTGAAAGTGAAAGGGGAGGAATTGTCTAAAAAGAAAAGATAGAGGACATTGGTAATCTTGTATCATATTTGAAACCCATATTGTTTTTATCACTCTGTTAATTTGGTTATATTCTGTTCCAGTTTGTCTACTTGTACTAGATTTAATGGCAAGGAGAGCTATTCCAAAGATAGCAGGATATAATATGGTAGCCATTTTTTTTATTTCCTATTAACTTAATTTGAAGCCCTGTATTGCTCCCACTTTCTTGTTTTGACTGATTTTATTTGAATCTGTTTTATTTGATAGTATCAAGTCTGAGGGTATAGGCAACTACTTTGAAGACAGTAAGATTCCCTATGATACCCATTCTGGTTTGACTATTATCTTCTTTTGAAGTCCTATAATGTCCCCAGTGTTTTGTTTTTATTGATTTTGTTCTGTACTGTTATGTTCTATTTTATTATGCCTGATGATATGGGCAATTTTATTGAAGATAACAAGAGACATCATGGTAACCATTGTTGATCACCTTGTATTTTGGCTTTAAGTCATGTACTATGTCCATCCTTTTGTTTTGACTGACCCCATTTTGTTTTTACTCATTTGGTTTTATTCTCTTGAAAATAAATTTTAAAAAAAGAAATTTCCTTTTTAAAGTTTTTTTAAACATTTCTCTACTAATATATCACATTCTTTTTGTCAACTCCTATTGATGGCTGCTTGGTTTTTGCCATTTTTTTGGTTATTTTGAATAATACTATAATGAACATTGGTATACAAATATTTGGTTTGCATCCTTGCTATATGTTCTCCTGAGTACATGTTCACAAGTGGAATTGCTAGATCTAAGCTGAAGTTTTTAAAAAACTATCATATTGTTTTCCACAATGGAATAATCTACCATGTTAGCTTCTTGCTCCTTCAAGTATCACTGTTTGAAAAATTCACCAGAGTTCTACCTCTGTATTTTATGAAACTTCTGCTGTGTATAATAGTTTATTTCACTACTGGCAACCACGTCTAAGAGACTAGAGATGTACCTTAAGGAAACCTCATAATATGTTCAAATTGATATGTTCATATGCAGTTATCATAATACTAATTTATGATAAGGGGGCTGGGGTTTAGCTTAGCAGCACAATTGTCTGCCTAGAAAGCACAAGGTTGTGATTTCCATCCCTGGAACAAAAACAAAAACAGCAACAACAACAACAACAAATCCCTTACTATCCATTAATTTATGATAAGAAAAAAAGAAAAACAACTCAAACATTCATCACCAGAGGACAGACATGACACATGCATGTAATGTAATTTTATATAATAATAAACTATACTAAACTATACTAAATAATAAACTAAACTATACATACTAAATATAACAATCTGCACAAATCTCAGGAAAATTTGTATTAAAAATTAAAACACAGAAAACTCTATAATGTGTCATGTCATTCTCTTTTCATAAAACTCAAAAGTGAGATAAACTACACAATATGTTAAAAAAAAGATACTGTTATTTGAAGACAAAGAAATAATAAACATAAAATCCAGGGAGACAGTAATTTTTAAGAGCTCAGAAAGATGGAAAAGAGATCTCATAAGGAGATGCAACAACACATCATGTTCTAGATCTTAATACAGATGTCATTTCTTTAGGTTTTGCTATTACTATTGAATGGTGATAGTTGACATTTTGGAGAAATGCAGTGGCAGTTCTCGAATGTGACATGGTACAGAATGAAAAGACTACACTCCCTTTATTATCATGGCTCCTTCTTGCCTCCCTACTGTCATACCATGATTTTTATCACAGGCACCATTTCCAACAAGAGTGTCAACCATAGGGTAAGTCTCTGGTATATCTCCACTTTCAAATATAGTTTAGCTCAACTCTCAGTCATTGCTTGTTTTCATGTTTTAACATTTCTGAATTTGTCATACATTACAATAGCTATAAGCATCCATAAAATGATAGTAGCTTTCTATTCTTCCTGTCACTCAACGTTTTTCCTAAATTTGGGAAGTGTCTCAAAAACTGAGTGCAGAAATGAGTAAATCAGGGAGTAAATTAAATATACTTCAATAAATAACTTAATGTAAATGAACTGGAATACCATGATACGATGAAAACTACATACTATCTAAAAGCATGGAATGGTGGAGGATGCAAGTTCATCAGTAAAACACTTCCTTGATGCACACGAGATCAGGATTTTAATTCCCAGCCCTGGGAAAGAAAAGAAAAACATTGACATATGTATTTAGGAGGGAAAAACCAGGAAAACAGACCTTTTAATAAAATCTAAGTTTTAGAGTGATAGTTTTACATTTGTTGATTTTTTACATTCTAAATACTTGTTTAACTAAGAGTAGATTAGAGCCACATTAATGGACCCTTTGTGATGACTGTATTTTAAAGGCAATATATTAACATTTTTGTTTTAGACTCATTGATTTCTTTGTATCTCCCTCAGAATATCTCCAGGACAATCCTGAAGTATAGGGCCATATGTTCTACTTTCCTCTTGTGTGACTTTTTCTTTATCCTGATCCCTTTAGCTAGAGTAAAGTGAATGTTTACACTGGATTTAAAAGAATGTTAAACAAGAGCTCTTTGCAATGATAAATCCAATCTTTAATGTCTACTTTTACTCTCTTAATTGTGCCTTTTGCTAAGAAGTACTCTCAATTTTAATATATTTCATTAATCAGTTTTGATCTAATAGTTTGTTTATTGTGCTCTATTTAAGAAATTGTTTCCTATCTCCAATATCATGAATATATTCTTAGGTTGACATATAGAAATTTCTATTTTTGTTTCATAGATCCCTTTGGGAATCTCAGGAGGCCTAAAGGCACTACTCTGAATGATTTTAAGTAAATTAAATGAACTATAAAGCATTATAAAGATAAGAATTGTGTTAAAATAGCATCCTAAGGGCAGGGGTATAGCTCAGTAATATAAGCGCTTGCCTGGCAAGCACAAGGTCCTGAGTTTGATTCCCAGTACCAAAAAAATAAAATAGAATACCATTCTATTCTGGACCCCACAAGATTAAACCTTGATATATTTATTTTCTTACTGCTCATAGGTAAATTTACAATCCGCCTGAACAAGCTTTATATGTATGGTACCAAAAAGGAACAAGTTCCTCTTTGTGAAATATCAATATCCAAAGGATACTAGACCATTTTTGGAAAGATGATTTTTTTTAACCATTGCTTTAAAGAGGTGTTTTATTCTTAAATAAATACCTTAATTTAGTACAAGCATGGCTCTGGGTCCTCAAAACTATGTCCATCATTCTTACATGTTCTTGAGATAATATTAGTGCTTTAATCAACATAGATTAAGACATTTTTGAAGAATAATATTAAAAAAGTCCTTGGCCATTTGCATTTCCTTGTGAATATTTAGAGTTATTTATTGTCTGTGAAATAGATATTAAATGGGATATTATCTGTGAATGCATTGAGAATGCATAAATTAATAGAGTAATTAATGCAGTTGCTTCAATATGAATTCTTTTCATGCATAAACACGGTAGAACACTTCATTTCTATGTAGTTCTTTAATTTCTCTGTAATTTTTTTTTAGTTTTCTATAGAAGCCTTGTATCATTTTCCTTAAAATTATACTTATATGTTCAATATTTGTTGTATTCTAAATGCTCTAATTTTCATAGCTCATTTTATATTTTAATCATTCCTGGTGTACAAAAATATAGTTAATTTAAACATTTTAAATCTGCATCCAGGGAACTTGTTAAACTTTTAGTTATCTGAAACTCTTTTGAATTTTCTGCGTATATAATTGTATAAATACTGATGACTTCATTTCTTCAAAATCCTTAATATTTTAATTTTTTCCTCTTGCCTTTTTTTCTGTTACACAAGGTATCCATTGCTAATAAATTGTTTAATAGATGTCAAAGTTGACATTTTTGTATATTTTTATCATCTCAATTAGAAATGTTTCAATACTTTGCTATTATAATATTACCTGTGAATTATTTCTTATATTTATCAGATTAAGAAATACTTATTCAGTCTTAGTTCTCAAATGTATTTTATCATAAATGGCATCAAGTTTTATGGAATAGTTACATCTAACCAGATAATTACCACACCTGTTCTTTTGTTTTGTTAATGTGCTTAATTGCAGAGGTTGATTTTTAAATGTTAATACTTTTCATTCATTGACAAACATGATTTGGCTGTGTTATATTGCCCATTATACTCACTGTGGGACATATTTTGATCGTTGTATTTGCTATTCTGTATCTACATTTATAAAAAAGATTAGCTGGCACATTTCCTTTTTTAGTATCTTTGTTAGACATTCAAACCACTAGTGGACATGGCTTGTGGAATGTGTTAGCAAATGTGCCTCTTTTGCTCTTCTCTGGAAGGGGTTGTGAGAGAAAATGACAGAATTCACTGGCAAAGCCATTCTTCATGAGAATTTTTGAAATTAGAAAATTAATAACTATAAACATGATAGATCTATTAAGAGGTATTGTTTTCTGTAAGTTTTATCAAAATATGTGTGTGCATATATATTTGGTGACATATACTATTTAATATAATTTTAAAGAATTTTATTATTTCACCCACTTATTCTGAGTTTAAATTGCTTTTTTGGAATTTTTAATGTCAAAACTAATTTTATAATCTGAGCTCTAGTTTTCCAATATGAGTATAATTCTATATTACTTTTAAATGCTGCTTTATATTCCAGAAATTGTGAAATATATTTATGCTTTCATTATGTTCAATATACTTCCTGATTTCTTTTGTCTTTTGTTTTTGAGCTGTTACTTGAAAATGCATTAATTTCCAAATATTGGAATGTAACATATTTTTCTATTATTAATTTATACTTTAATTATAGAGTAGTCAGAAAACTGTCAAGTTTCTTATGATTTTGATACTCTTAAAATTACTAAATTTAATATATGATAATAGTGGAATGTATGGTCTGCTTTGGTGAATATTTTCAGTGCACTTGAAATGGATATGTATTCCACTGCAGCAGATAGAGTGCCCTGCAGATGTCACCTAGGTTAAGCTGGTAATCATTGCTATTTAGCTGTTCTATGTTTTTATTGATTTTAAAGGCAGTATAACAGATATGTCAATACCAGAGTATAAAATTTTAGGTTGTCAGTTAATGTTTTAATACTTCAAAGACATCTTTATGATAATCTGATTCAAAGATTCTGAAAAAATTAGTGTGCCCCGATTTTAGTTCTTATACATATAATGCTTATCTGTTTTCTTGTATCTATTTTTTAAGGTTTAATTTTTGCAATAAATTTTCAATAATTGTCTCATGA
The DNA here is from genome assembly GCA_004027295.1 of Dolichotis patagonum. NCBI lineage: Eukaryota > Metazoa > Chordata > Mammalia > Rodentia > Caviidae > Dolichotis > Dolichotis patagonum. Next base: position 71,916 of record PVJX010006033.1, on the reverse strand, counting down.
TGGGCATTCACACAGTTTTATTTATTGCATTCTTATACTGCCAGTGGCCACTGTAAATTTACCTTTAAATCTTCGATATATCCTTCCTATAATATATATATTTTATGTAACATGTGTTCCTCTACTAAACCCTACTGGTACAGATACGAAGTTTATAGGGAGTTTATTGTTGACCTTTTTGTGTTTGCATCCATACACAAAATTTGCAAATACTTTAAACAGCATAGCAAAGAAAAATTTAGGTGGCAGATAAAATTTAATGCGAATTACAGAACTTGACATGAAGAGGTTACTTAAGATTGTCCAACTAGGTTCGGTGTACTTACAAGAGAAAGAGAAACGAGAGTCCACAGCAAATTGCTGGTGTGGGAGAATGATAAACCAGCCACTGCAACACAGAACACTCTGCGATGTGGAAAAGAAATAACAGATTTTGCCTGAGACTTCCCACAGGAACTGACTGAGCCTGCACCTTCATTTTAACCCAGATAGACACATTATGGACACTTCTGGATGCCAGAACCAAAGGATCATATACAGTAATACCTCAGTTCACCAACGCTTCTGTTTCTGAGCAGTTGTGTTAGCAAATAGAAGCTTTCAAGTCAGGCAAGGTTTTCTTCCATGCATGAACTCTATTTAGGGAGGAACAAGAGAGTGGCCTTCTTCCCACACACACATGAACACAATAGTCTTACCCAGAAAGGTGGAGTAAATTGAATTTGTGAACTAAGTGAATACCACTGTAATTTTGAAACCCCTAGGTTTGTAGTAATTTGTTAGAGAAGAAAAAAAAGAATATAATGTGTGGAGATTTTTGTTTTGTTTTTCTCTTCTGAGACAGGGTCTTACTGTATAGTTCAGGTTGGATTTGAACTCACTATTTGGTCCAGGTTGGCCTTGAAATTGCAAGCAATCACCCTGCCTCAGCCTTCTGAGAGCTGGGATTACACTTGTCCACTGCCACACCCAGCTTGTGTGGGTCTATAGTTTTGATCAGATATAAAGGAGTTTTTCTTTCAATTTTGCTTTATTTTGTTCTACATCTCTTGTTGGGACTCCAGTTGAAGTTATGTCATATCATTTGTCACCCTAATAGATGTCATGACTGTTCTTCTCAGTACTTTTTTTGTCTTTTTCTCTACATGCTTCATCCTGTTTAGTTTCTTTTAATGCATTTTTGTGCTAACAAGTCTGTCCTTCTTTAGAGTCTAATAGTGTTTTGCTCCCTGTGAATTTTCATTGTATGTTCCATTGTTCAATTATAGTTAATTTCAGTATTTCTTAGATATTCCACTTCTCATCACATTTTATTTGTATTTCTTGTAGCTCTTGAGCATATCATGCATATTTATGTCTCTATTTACTTCCTGCTCCGTTTCTCTCATCATCTATAAGCTCTAAGTTTGTGTCTGCTGGTTGTTTTTCTCACGATTGTGGATCATGTTTCCCAGTTTCTTTATTATGTCTGATAATTTTTATCTGACTGAAAATATTGTCAAATTTTCTCTACTGGTTGCTAGATTATGTCATTTTTTGAAAAAATTGGACCAAGTGCAAGATTATGAGTTTGAAAAAAAATACCAATAATAATCCCAGGTCTCTTCTTGCATCCAGCTTATTACTTAGAAACCACTAAACATTTTAAAGGTGTAAGTAGCCAGTAGTTTAGGATTACTTTAGCCTAATTATTAAGGAAATACCCTTTTAAGGAGCTATACAAATCCCTACCATATTTTCCTCAAAATAAGACTGGATCTTATAAGTACTTTCTCTAAAAGCCAATTAGGACAGTAGGTCTTATTTTCAGGGATGTCGTATTGCTTTTCATGTACAATATTCTACATTTATTCATGTACAAAAGTCTGCATTTATTCAAATGCAGTCATGACATCTTCTACTTAAATAAACACTTTTTGTCCATACAGCCTGCTCATAGTGCACAGCTGTCAGTGATGTTAGCTCATGAGTCCTTCACCCGAGTCATGACTTCCTTCAGGCTAGGCTTCCCAAAGTTCCCATTAAATCAAATGTTAACTGAAGACTTACAAGGCAGAAGTGAAAACAAAAATGATGACAGTTGAGGATGACTGTCCACATAAAAGCAACAAAGCGTGTAAGTACCATAATTCAGAAAACGTTTGTCTTTTTCACATGAATGTATTAAGTACATCAGTTACAGCATGACATATTGAAATGAGACAAAGATGTACATTAGACACAACCATTTGCATTCCTTATCAAGTGCACACATTATTTGTGCATTGGGTCAGGACTTGCACTGGTCATTTGGCAGTAAATCTCAAGTTTAGCTGTTTAAATAGGCATTTTCTTCTCAAAAAAGCTTGCTTGGGTATTTACAAATATTGAATTATAATTCATATTATATTATCATTTCTTTTAAATATTAATGTCAGCAATATTTATTTATACTTACATATTAATCTTATCATTTTATAATTCAATATGTCTTGTGTGTCGCAGCAGATGTACTAAGCATGTCTGTCTGGAGGACAGTCTTAACTGAGGCCTATTTTCAGGGTAGGGCTTCTATTACAAGCATCCAAATTAATCACATTAGGTTCTATTTTCCAGGAAATGGGGTATGTATCTGTGTTTATGAGGCTTTGTTTTTGTTTAATTGTTTTTACTCTGAACACTGTAAACATGAGTACCTCCCAATCCAACAGATGCTCCAGAAGTTATTCACCCTCATACTCTTTGGCAATCTCCCCTGAAATATGTGCCAATCAGTACTCTGCCAAAGAATCAAGAGAACCATGCATCTCTCTGAATAACTATTTGTATAGATCCTTACTTGATATACTCAACCTCACAAAATCTAGCAGTGTCAACCTCTTCAAATTCAATCTCCATCATCTCAATTTAATGACAGAGTCTGTCATCAATTCCTTCCCTTCATTCACTCTTCTCTTCTATTTCCTCCTAGAAACTACAGTATTTATAGACAAGAATTCAATATCACACTCGTCTCCCTTGTTTTCTTTCAGAAATCATAGTCTAGAATGATCAGACTTTCAGGTATGCAAATCTTGTTTGATTTTGTCTGGTTTTCTGGTTGATTTAAGGCAAGAGAGTAAATCCGACGGGCATCCATGCAGGGTGCTGGTTCCCAGACTGAGTTTGCGCACTGATGCATCCTTTGTTCTCTCTAACCCCAGGCCATGAATGATGCTGACTCATGGGGTGAGGCCAGGGTCTGGCTCTTCCAGTCTGTACATGGTGCTGGGGGTCAATGCACGGTGCTGGTTCCCAGGCTGGGTTTGCTTACTGATGTCACCTTTCTTGTTTTTTATACCATACTTTGATAGATTTTCATTATCATCCAATTTAAACTACTGTGATTTATTCATTTTTAAACTGCCGATAAGGGGAAATGTCCACATATTATCACATTATTTATTTCCAATTTCATTATGATAAGTTATACATACTTTATGATTTTGATTTTTATTCAGACTACAAATTATGGCCTACTATGTTGTTAGTTTCTGTAAATATTATTTGTGCAATCAAAAAGAATATATGTAAGTATAGTGAGAGACAATTTTAATCACATTATTTAACTCCAATTCTATTTACTTTCAGAAAATCTATATTCTTAGTACTTCTGATATTCTTTGACTGAATTTATCAGCTACTGAAATAAGATTTTTCAGTATAATTGTGGGCTATTCTATTTTCCTTGTAATTATTTTGATTTGCCTTTATATATTTTATATAATATAATTATGTGGATATAAATTCATAGTTACTGTAATTCTCACAGTTTAAATTTTTACTATTATTAAAATATCTCTTTATATCTGTTCTTAATATGTGATGCAAATCACTGAGGCTATCATTACAGACATAAAATCATTACCTAACAAGTGTAAGATATTTAGGACAGCTTCTGGTGTGAAATGTAGAAAGAACATTCCAACCTGGAGTGGAGAGGGGGTGGGCATACAAAAAAATATATTTCTTTAAACTTTATAGGTTATTTTCTTTGTGATATAAAAAATGACCAAGTAAAAAAGCAGAATGCATAAACCAAATAAAATTTGAGGTAAAGGCTCTTGAAATCACAATCTCAGTACTTTAATATCAAAGAAGGAATTTTAAAATCAGAAACTCTTCACAAAGTAACCATGCACACACACACACACACAGACACACACACACACACACGAGGTTTAGTATTGAACTCAAGAAGGGCAGCACCAAATTTATAAATCTGTTATGGTTTGTGTCTGGAGTTCCCTGCAAAGCCCCATTTGGCCATGAGGTTACAGGCTTTTCTGAATCTAGAGTTTGTGATTGGTCCATTGTCTATTGCTAGAATTGGGACTGTGAGTGCTACACTAGTTCCAGGGCAGGTAGCTTGCATACAACATAAGAGAGGAAAAGATGTTTTCTTTTCCTTCTACTCTTGTTGCTTTTACTGTCTTCTACCGCCATAAACTGCTGCACTTCTACCATGCCAACATGCCTTGGAGTCAATGGATTATGGACTGAAGCCTTCATAAACTTCCAACTAAATAAACTTTTCCTTCTTTATCATTGAGTGTTGGGTATTTTGCCCCAGAAATGAAAGAAAGGTGGCTAAAACAGAATTTGGTACCAAGAGTGGGATTTTTGCTCTGACTATACCTGACTGTGTGGTTTATGAGCCTTTGGGAATGGCTTTTGAGAAGAGATTGGAAAGGTTTCAGAGATGCTGGCTGAAAAAGTAGAGCTGGAAAGCCTTAGGTGTGCTGTATGGGACATTATGGTCAGAACTCAGAAGACCAGAAGGCTGATAGAAATCTGGCAGTTAAGCACCAGGACTGGGAAGAAGGACTGCATTCACTGTTGGACTCCAAACAATGTATGTTATAGCTTGGCAAAAAGTTTGTCTGCATTTTGCTCATGTCCAGAGACTTTGCCTGAGACTGAGATTAAGGGTGGTAGACTACTTGATCTGGCAGAAGAAATTTCAAGGCTGTCAAATATTGAGGAAGTGACATGGCTACTGTTAAGAGCTTTTTGCCAGATATCTGTTGAGCATCAAGACCAAAAAGCCTAAAAGAATGATCTAAAATACTCTGAGTTTGGCCAAAAAGGAAGCTCCAAGAAAGCTGTGGACTGAAAATATACATCATAGGAGATCTTGATTACTGAAAAGGCATAGGATACTAGAAAACATGGCCTGAGGGAATCAAAAAAATGGAGCAGGATTCCATCCTTTCAGTCTCAAAATTGCAAAAGTAAAAGACTTTGCTTTGAGAAGAAAGCCCAATACCTGTACCAGAATGGCATCAGCTTCACCATGTTCCAGAATGGTGACAGCATAGATAATTTGTTCCTCAGAATTGGAAGTAGGAGGACCAGAGGACCTGGGAGGCCAGGTAACATGCCCTCAAAATGGCAGTATGTGAGGTTGTGTGAAGCCAAGGGTGCAGTAGAGACCCTAGAAGTTTCGAGAAGCCAAGTGCATGGATTGTCTGGGGAAATTTGAAAGGAGGAAACAAAATGAGCCCAAGAGAGAAGCCATAGGAACTACTACCATTGGAAGTGCACTAGGGCAGAGCCATCCAAGCCCCTTGGAGCTCACAACTTGCCACAAATTGCCTCAGATGCTACACATGGAACTACATGACTTAATATTTGCCTTGTTGGATTTTGGATTTGCTTGGTCTCAATCCTTTGCATCCCTATGTTTGAAACTTTTGGAATGGAAATGTTTATCTTGTGCCATTGAATGTTAGAAGTGTTTAACATTCTTTTCATTTGCACAGGGGCTCATAGCTGAGAGTCTTACATCTTCGAGGAGACTAGGGATTTGGACTTTTCAGAAATGCTGAAATTTTTAGGACTTTAGCAACTTTTAGAGATGAAATAAATGACCTTTTTATATAGATGCACATGAGTCTTGGGGGCACCATGGTTGATTGCTATGGTTTCTGTGTGGATGTCCCCCAAAGCCTCATGTGGTTATAGAGACAGGCTTTTTCAAGGTGGCTCAATCTTAAGTTTGTCATTAGTTTATTTTCTAGTGTTGAAATTAGGTATGTGATTGCTACACTCACCCTAAGGCCCGGCATACAACACAAGGGAAGAAAAGATGTTCTCTGTTAATTTTTCTCTTGTTGCTTTTGCTACCTTCCACTGCCATGAACTGTTGCCCCTAGGTCATGCCACCTTGCCTTGGAGCTAGCTAATTATGGACTGAGACCTCCACTAATTATGAACTAGATAAACCTTTCCTCTTTTAGCATTGCATGTTGGGTACTTTATCCCAGAAACAAGAGAAAAGTACCTAAGATACAATCTAAAAGTCAAGTTCAGAAGAAATAAAGGCAATGTCATCCAAAAATGATATTGGGAAAATTTGAACCTATTTATTGAAAACAATTACTTAAAGCAATATGTAAAACTTTAAAATATAATATACATATATATATATAATAGAACAAGTACATATATATAATACATATATTATAGAATATATATTATAGATGGATACAGATTATATCAATATAGATATAAATACAGATATAATTATATCCATTCACTCTGATAGTAATCAGTAGAAGTGGGAACATGGAATGAAAATCTGTCTCCAAGAAATTTCTAGAGGAGGAATGGAACCCGTGGATCATTTTATGTATTTCAGAATTTGGAAAAAATTAATGATAGGCATTGAAACACTTGGAAAAATATATAAATACATCTTCAGAAATCTAAGCAAATAAAATGATTATTTATCACAAGAAAACAAGATGTTGCATGAAATAAAAAACTATAATCATAATTCATTACAATTATCATCAGGAAGAGTTTGCATAATGATTGGTAATGTAATCACTGACTTAACTAATACGTTATTAAAATGGGAAAATAGCAAGAACTACAATGGGGTATATAAATGCTTAAAAACCACGAAAGAAAGTCAGTGCCAGAAATTAACAAGTCAAGAAATAGTGACACACAAATGCTATTTATAAGTATAGCAGAAATCAAATTTTATTTAATTTTAATAAAATTTTGAAAAAAGTAATTTGGGGCATCTCCAAGTCATAATCCAATTATATCTCAAATCTCATTTTTCTTGATCTCTTTCAATCCATTTTCCACATGTCAGACCCAGTGACTCTTCAAAGTGAAAATTTTGTCATCTTTATTGAACTGCTGAACTCCATACAGCCTTTAAAGGGACTCTCACTACCTTTCACTGGCACTGCTCACAGGTTCATCAGGCATCCTCCAGCTCTGACTCCTCCTTGCCTCGTACCATTCCACTCTTTCTCTTGGCTCATGCTTCAGCCATACATTTTATTTCTTTGAAAATATCAGGTTCCCATGTTCCGGGGCTTTCCCATGTGCTAGGGCTTCCACATGTGCGATCATCTCCCGCTGTCACAGGACATTCAACTATCCTAGCTCCTTCACTCTTTTTTCCACACATATCTTCCATTTTATGAAGAAATGTTTTTATTTTTTTCAAGTTGCAACTCGATGACTTAATTTGGAGGAACATAATGATGACTCCAAGCCTCTGTGAGGATGCTAGGCCTGAGTTCTCTTTGAGAAACTTGAACTACTGCTGGACGTTGTGACATGAACACTTCATTCACCTCCTGTCCCCACACCCCTTCCTCATCTCCTCGCATAATAAGTTGAATAAATGGCAATACTTCTTCTCTTTGCTTGCTACTGTATACCAGCTTTTAGTGCAATAGTTGGAACCAAACACTAAGCAATAAATATTTTATGAATGAGTGAACATGGTGGATTCAACATTTGCCTGAATTACACAGTAAGACTATCTCAAAAAATTATTTTGAGTTATATGAAAAATAATCCATACATAGCAATTTTTCTCTGCATATGTTATGTAAATGCAAACTTCCTGTCCATCCCTTTACTGACATCATTAAAGATGACTGGCATCTATTTGAGTATAACATGTACTCTGTAAATTTAAAAGTAAAAAGCAAAGGGGAAAGCCCTCATCTAGAGCAGTGTGTTTCCAGGAGCAGAGGAACATGTGTTCACAGATCCAAAGGGGCACAGCTTCCCTAAGCCTCCAAGTTTTCAGTGCAGATCAACATTATTCTCATCCTGCCACACAAACAAGTTTAACTGCGGTACAGTTCAGAAGTGCAAAATATTTCATTTGTGCATGGAATAAATGAGATACATGATTTTATCAAATGTATATTCAGTACAGATTTCTGTCTGTCATCTGTGGCTTTTCACAAAATTTGCTGTAATTGTGAATTTCTGATGAAAAGTCCAGCTCTCAAGGACACAATATGAATTTGTGATATGACTCTAGGGTGTTTGCTGGGAAGATAAAATAATGAAAAAGTTAGGTCTTTTTTCCCTGTATCCAGAGGATTCACTTGTGACAGATGTAATAGTGATAATTTAATCATAATTATGCTATTATGTCATATTATTATGACAGTTAAGGTTACAATATAATGTCAAACCCTTTTAATTCAATAAAACCTATGAATACACTGGAAATTTGTTACTTGTAAATGATTATCTATCACCCATTTTTTTTCTTTTTCTTGATGGTATGAAAACCATAGGTTTAAATAAGAAAATAGCTTTATGGCCAAAGCAAAAAACTGAGTATTAAATTTAGATTCCAAACATAATATTTATCCTTAGAGATCTACAGTAATTTTCTCAAATTTTCACCCTTGCATATTCTTTCTTGTAAGCACACATACACTATATATATATATATATATATATATATATATATATATATATATATATTCTTTAGTGTCTCTTTCTGTGGAAAACTTTACTTCACCAATAGTCCTTACTTTTACAATGTTGGTCATGAGCTATTTTATCTTTCTGCCTTCATTCTTACAATACTATTCACATATGATTCCATTCATGCTCAAACTGGAGGTAAGATTAAAGCATACGTGGGTATAAGACACAGGTCTGCAGAGAGAAAAAGAAGAAGAAGGAGGAGGAGGAGAAAGAGAAGGAGAAGGAGAAGGAGAAGGAGAAGGAGAAGGAGAAGGAGAAGGAGAAGGAGGAGAAGGAGAAGCAGCAGCTACGGTGATAGCAGGCCAAGTCTCTGATTTGATGTGCTTCCCTTGAGTTTGGTTAGAAAGACTGTATGTGCCTTAGCCAATTAAATCCCACAGCAACTCCTCCTGGACAGACTTTCTCTTCATTAGTGTCTTGAGCCCCAGGTTCACAGACATCACTATGGGGCAGCACAAGCTCTCCCAACAAGTGTATGCAGCATACCAAATCAACTTCAAATAAACTTTTATTGGTAAAATCTGTCACCTGGCATCTGATACCAATGTGCCTCAAAATTTAATGTGCTCCTTAATCATCTGGCAAGGTGATAAAAATGAATTTCTGAATTAGGTATGGAATGAGACTCTGTGTTTTTCACATGTTCCCAGTTGAATTAGATGTTACTGACTCATGTGTCACACTTCACACAACAAAGACCAAGACTGAGGACAATACTTCAAGATACAGCCTTATCAATAGCACCATTGGACCTGTCTCTCTTTCCACCTCTTTTCTACTTCTCCTAGATTTCTATATTTTTACTACACTGCACTACTTACATTAAAAATTAAAAAAGAAATTCAACTCAGGATGAACCAGATTTGTACAAAAATAGTATATAAGGCATATTTCTTTGATTCTAAAATTTCTCTAATTCTTAGAAAGAATGGCGTGACTGAACAGGTATTGGCTGCATAACAATATACAAATAGGAGAAAATTCCTATGGGGAGCTGCTTCAGAATTGCTTTAAAACTTAGGGTATGTGAGGATGCACCAGGTTGTAACCCCACTGTTTGGCACATATGCACAACTGGATACACACATATAAGCATGACTAAGCATAGACAACCACGCATGTGCCATGGTTATGACAGTATACGGAATGTAAATATGTAATAGATTAATACATACAAGTCGGAAAATAACCATGCTGCTTGCTGTTGTTGCTGTGTCTGCTCTGTGTGCTTTCTTTGTGGACCTCATTCATGAAAATACCCCTTAGCTCTTTGGCCCTAACAAGTGGTGTAGTCAGCAGGGTGGTGAGGTGAGTGTCCCTGTAGAGTCTGTGGAAATGCACCCGATGGCAAGGAAAAGCCCCAAAGAAGTGATGCCAGTGTACCTCTCCAAGTCTCAGTCTGGTTATCTTTCATCATTTTTCTGGAGGCTTGAAAAGCCCCAGAGGATTGAGAATCAGTTTGCCTGACATCCAGATATATTTTGAATACCTTAGAACTGCTAGACATGCCAATCCTTTTGGGCCAAAGGGAGTCCCAGGATACAAACTGAAGCCAGGCTGACCAGAAGGAGTGCCCAAAAAGGTGCACTGGCACAAAAAGTCCAGCAGCCACAAGGCCAACCCTGATGAGAAGGGCTGGAGGTCTGAGCCCTGGGAGAAATCCAAGAAGCATAAGAAACAGAAACACAAAAAGCATACCCAACCCTGAATGGGCCCTCAAACCCAATGCCAGGTGGCAGTAGCCCTGCCCCACCTAGCTGGCTTTGGGAAGAGTCACAGCAGAGACCCTTGCCCACTGCCAACACAGACAGCAAAGGACAGCAGGATATGGACTGGGTGCATAGGAGCACAAGGGTCCTCCCCCCACCCCATCCTTTCAGCACTGGCCCAGCACTCCAAGGACCAACAGACCTGGTTATAGCTAGCCCAGCAGCAGGGATCTGGACATCGATGGTAACACGTCCTTCCAGCTGCAGCAAGAGTCCCCATTTCAGTACAATGGACAGAGGAGGACTGGAACAGTGGTTGGCTGCTGCAGAAGCCATGTTGCAGGACACAGGAAGTACCGCCGCCTCCCATAGCATCCCCAGAACAGTCCATCCCCATTGCATGCCTGCTATTTGCCAGAAAGTGGGGCTTGGAGAAGCCTAACTCAGGGACATGGGCGGAAAGATCCACTCACCTCTACGCGTTACATGATGTATACAACGTATACGGCCATGGAGTTACTGGAACTGGAAAAACAAGTAAAACAAAAAGAGGGTGGCCCGAGTCAAGCAGTGCCAACCACACAGATGGGCCATGGAACCGCCCAAGGTCAGTCAAAGCCAGATTTGGGTAGACCTGCTGGTGCCTGCTTAGCCACAGATAAGATAGATGGGCAACCCTACGTGGGAAATAAGTGCACATAGTGTGGTGCTGGGGTGAATGGCTGGCACAGGCTCAGCTTACCAAGGTCAAGCTCGTGGCAGATGGAGGTGGCCATGAGACACTGGCACTCAAGCTGCACACTGTGGAGGTGGGGTGAAGAGGACCTCTAGTGACACTGAAAGAGCCATGGGGCTGCCAGTGAAAGGAAAACCAGAAGAGCTTGCATTACTCTCAGTGTTGCCAGAAATGAGCCAGTCCCTGGGGCTCAAGAAATAGGAGCTCCAGATTGTCCAGGCCCCTGGAAAGGAGACTTCTGGGCTTCTGTGCCTCTGCTGTTGAGAACCCAAGGGACACTGGTTATCTGGCAATTGGTATCTCCACTTAAGATGTCTGTTTCTATGGTTGCTGAATGCATTCTGGGAGTGGACCTACTGACTGATGCTCAACTGGACACCACATGGGAAAAATTCTGGACTGTGCAGAAGCCAGATATGATATGGCAAATGACCGTAGATTACTAGGAATAGGATAAAGTAACTCCTCCCTTGCATGTGGCTGTGCCCAATACTGCTAACTTGATGGATCATCTTGCCCTGAGGCTGGTTGGATACCATGACATGGTAGATTTAGCCAATCCCTTATTCTCTATTACCATCATACCCAAACCTAAGAACCAGTTTGACTTCACTGGAAGGGCAGGCAATGGACATCCCCAGTGTTACCACAAGGCTATTTGCGTAGCCCAACTTTGTGTTATGGCCTGGTGATGGCCCAGGACTTGGCTCTCTGGACCAAGCTACTTTCAGTGTCTCTCTTCCATTACATTAATGATATTATGTTGATCTCTGATTGTCTTGCAGATTTGTAAGCTGCCATGCACAGTTGGAAGAAATCTTTTCTGGCCTGGGGGTGGGTCATGCATGAAGAAAAGACCCAGGGACCTAACTTATTTGTCAAATTCTTGGGTGCTATGAGGTAAGCTAAGACAAAAGTGATTTCCTATGCCATAATTTGTAAAATCCAGGCATACTCCAGACCTGTAACGATGTGCCAATTATAGGCATATGTGGGCTTGCTAGGTGGACATTCATATGGCACCCAGGTACCTTGCTGTGCCCTTTATGCCAGATGACCAGAAAAGGTGCAAATAGGATTGAAAAGACACAGGACTCAAAGAGGACAGTTGTACAGGTGCAAGCCCTCCAAGTAGTTGACCTTACCCTGCCATTTACCCTAAAGGACAGTATGAGCAATGTTGTGTTTGGTTGTGTCCTGAGGCAACAATCTGGAAAATGGAAGTAGATTGCTAAATTTTGATCACAGTTATGGAAAAGAAGCAAAAGCTGGTATTCCACGATTGAGAAAGTTAACAGCAGCGTGCGGGGCTTTGCAAACTTAACGAAAGTAACATGGAGCAATAGGTAGTAAAAGTACAGACTAGATACTCACCTGAGAGATAATTTGTATATAGACATCCTGTCCCAGGAGCAGAGTGGCCCAGGCCCCATCCTCACGTGTTGGAAGATATAGTTGAAGCCATTGACAGCCAAACTGATAACCAGTAAATATAAATATGTGATAAGCTAATATATACAAGTCAAGCAATAACAATGCTGCTTGCTATTATTGCTGTGTCTGCTTTGTATGCTTCCTTTGGGGGCCTCACTCATGAAAAATAACTCTTCAGCCCCTCAGCCCCAACAATTTAAACTCCAAATCTTAACAGCCAAGCAAGTTTAGGACAAGTTATACAATTTCCTGTTAGTCTTTTCATCCACAAAAATAAATATAATAGCATAATAATAATGTTTCATAAAGTGTTTGTGGAGCCTAAGTTAAAAAGCAAAAAAAAAAAAAAACCCACAGTCCTTGGCATGCTATAAGTTCTTGGTAAATAATGAATAATGATTAGATATATTTAGTTCAATAGAATTACTCAGCATTATATAAATTATGTTTAAGTTGCCATTTAGCATGTTATATGCATCAAAGTTTAAACCAATGCTTTCTTAGTGCTCTAAAGGATATAATTGCATGTTTGGTTAAGTGTGTAAGATGAATGACCATATTACTGTTTTTGTTAGATCATGGAGCAGAACTGTTAACAACCTCATTGTTTGAATGTGTACTTTGTATGTTTTAATTTTGTAACTTGAACAATTATTTTCTAGATGACAGTATGTAAGTTATCAAGTAATGATTTCTTAGTGTTTTTTGTTCTTTTTTTCCTTGGAATTCTGTATTGTTGCTATCCTTTTTTTTCTGTTTTGTTTTGTGTCTCTTTAAATAAAATTTAAAAAAAAAAGAAACATAAACTAATGCTTTCTTTAAAAAGAAAAACTCAAAGATTATTTAACTATTACAGCCTTGGCAAACAATTTACTTTTAAATTTTGGATTTCATTTGAGATAAATTGTTTTATATTACAAAATAACTGTGGCAGGTTTTTTAATCAGCTTTTACTGCCTTTGAAATACATTCGTTAATTAGAAACAAAATAAGTGGCTTAAAATTTCTGTGGATGCAGCAACTCTAGTTAATATTTTCTAAATGGTGCTTGAAAAAAATATGTATGTATCATGGTGCCCTTCATAAGCAGCTAAGTATGAGGATAAACACCTGCCTAAATCACTAGTGCATCGAAGTATATTGATGCATTGATAGAATGGTCATTAGTACTTTGCTGCTAATCAATTTTAAGAAATGGATCACAGCAAAGTATTTTAAAACAGTTCCTTCACTGCTGACATGCATTTATATTATATTAACTGAGTCGCTACTTAAACTATAGAACAGTTTGGTATTGATTCAGATAGTCATTGACATCGGGGATAACACTTGCTTAGCTGAGAAAGCCAGCTTTTAGTTTGGAATGTATTGCACTTTGGCTTCTCTGACTTTTGACAATAATAACAAAAAGATTAGGAAAGCATATGATGAGTTAATGCAAGAAAAGTCAGTTTTTCTCCAAGTGTTTCTGGGAAAGAAAGAATGATAGCCTCTCTTCCTAAGAAAAATCAAGCTAAGATTGGGTGACACTATTTACTCCCATGCCCTGCAGTGTTTGATTCACATTTTACATCTAGCAACTGTTCTCTTTTCAGTGTCACTATGATCTTTATAATGAAAATACTGTCTGAATCTACTGTAGCACCACAGATGTAGGATATGAAAAGATACTGCCAGTATGTGATTCTAGCTGTGGGAGGATGTACCTGATTCAGAACTGAAAACTTATGTGTTGGAAAAATATCTTCCTCAGCTGTGCTTTATTCTCTCTGTTCACAAATAAGAAAACAGAGCACTGTGATAAGGAGGAAATGTTTTCAAAGAGGATATTCTTCGGGCAGCGAGACACCAAAGACCATGGTGGCACACAGCTTTCAGCTCAGTAGTCAATTTTATTTCATCCAAGTAACAACACTTCTTATTCTTCTCTCTCCTTTTTATTTTCTTTACAATATCTCCCTCAATTGATAGCTACAGATCCCATAGGTCTGTATGTGTGTATTATAGATCCTCTCTCTCAGCTCCTCACCTGCTACTTCCCAACCCTTCCTGTGAGTCAAAATAAGGAAATATATTACATAGCCATCAAATTTAATTGACAGGGATTCCATATTTGAAAGGGACTATTAAACTTAATGACTCTCTTTTTAATGCAAGAAAAGTCAGTTTTTCTCCAAGTGTTCCTGGGAGAGAAAGAATGATAACCGCCCTTCCTAAGAAAAATCAAGCTAAGATTGGGTGACACTATTTACTCCCATGCCCTGAAGTGTTTGATTCACATTTTACATCTAGCAACTGTTCTCTTTTCAGTGTCACTATGATCTTTATAATGAAAATGGTTTGGTTGAGATCATATAATAAAAGATAGCAGTTTTTCCAAATTTTCCATAATTTATCATGGATACAGAGATAGAGGCCTGGTTTGTGGCCAACAGGATATAAGATATATTCTGCAAATAGGATATAAGAATATGAAAAATTAATTGAAATACACAAAATTTTAGGAATTTTTACTGATTAAATGTTTTCAATTTTATCTCAGTTTTTCAGAATTGCTCATAAGCAGCAAATGAATTTATCTAAAATGTCAAAGTTTTGATTACTTTTTCTTTGTTTTATAAGCACTAAAAAGCTACAATTATCATCAAAAATTAGAGAAAAATGATATTGCTTTAAGATACTATAAGTATAAAATATTTATATCCCAAATTTAAAATTGTATGGGTATTTTGTGGCTATGAATCAAATCAAAATGATTGTCATATATATGTAGCTATACATACACATCTGTCTCTCTCAGGGAGGCTCCGTATCCTGCTGCTTATCGGTCCACCATCTTCAGCTCCTCCCTCTACCCATCTGAATATACACATACATATACATGTGTTGATAGCAGTATTATTTATTATTTCATTTTATTCTTATAACTCAGATGTGGCTTTCCATGCAATCGCTATCTGGAAAATCCTATATTTCCTTTATCTTCTCTAAATTCTTCTCAAGACTTTAGAATACATGAATTTAGAATAAAACTAAAACCACAGTATTTAAAATTGTAACATATATATATATATATATATTCATTTATCTTTCTATTCCCAGTGTTAAGTCTTTTAGAATAGTAGTATATATACATACAAACACACACACTATATCTATATCTATATCTATATCTATATCTATATCTATATCTATATCTACATCTACATCTACATCTACATCTATATATCTATATCTATATCTATATCTATATCTATATCTATATCTATCTATCTATCTATATAATGTTTGCCCAATCTCTTCTTAATTTCAAAATTCCATGTACCACTGAGCATGGAAGTACATGACTGTAATTTCAACACTTGGTAGGCTGAGACAGGAGGATCATTGAATTTGAGCCCAGCATAGGTTACCTAGCAAGTTCAAAGTTGTGTTACTACACAGTGAGACTTTATCTCAAACAAACAAATAAAATTTCATATGGCAAAGAAATAATTAGTCAGCTATTGAACTTCCTAATATTTTATTTTAAAAATTCACAAATCCTACTATCTCTAATTAGTGGAATTTAAAGTAAATAATTCCATTATGTTTCAGAGGTGGGGGTGCTACACAGCAAAAATACCCACTCAATACTTTCAGAAGTATTCAATATATGCCAATGTAAATTGAGGCAAAATTCATGCCTAAAGAGTTCTAAACACAGTGAGTGAGCCTTGTTAAAATTACTGTTCTGATGAGAAAGAAACATAAACTGTGAAAGTCTAATGCAATCTATACTTATTTTATTACACAAGCATCTAAGTGTTATTTACCTAAGATTAGTGATACACCATGATTACTCTCTTCCTAGGAAATCACTGTATGAAACAGTTCAATATCACAATGGGAATATTGCTGCTCGCAATGGGCATAATTTTAGGTAAAGTAATTGCTTCCAGTGACCTTCTTGCTTTCGTATGCTTCATACTGTATATTTAACATAATATTGTCAGCAACTAAATTTCTCTTCATTATTTTCATTTATAAATGAGAATTATTTTCTGTTATATGTAGCCATGTGAATTGTAGAAATTTAAAATATAAGCCATTTGCCTTCTTAGTGATACAAAAAACTGCTTATTATTTTACTTGTATTCCTATGTATTTTTGCAAATGCTAAGCTGTGACAAAAACTAGTAATGCAATATCTAGTTTTAATTTCAGGAAACACAGGCAACAATTGCAGGTACTTAGTCTTTTTTAGACTAGTGTCTTCTGATACATTGAAAGGACTAGAGAAGCTGTTATAATGATAATGGAAGAAGCTTATACATTTTCATTGACATCATGTTGCCATTGACATCACAGAATTGACAAGGTAATGGTTTTCACACCTACTTCCATTGACACTATAACATCAAAAGTGTCAGACACAATGAAAGTGTCTCTCACAAAATCTATTGGTATTAAAAAAGAAGAAAGGTAAATTCAGAGGGCTCTGATAATATAATATTATGTCTCTGAACATTCCTAATTGTTCATAAATTCATCAGATTTATAATAAATTCCTATTGCAGATGTCACCTTTGCCATACACAAACTTGGGGAAAGGACAGGTGAGAAAATGGAAGGTGATGAGTGTTAAAGCTATTGTGATCCACATAAAAATAAACTTTATCTGCAGCCAACATTTGTAATGTATAATGTTCAATTGTTCAAAACTGAGAACAGACTGCGGTAATGAGAAAATAGTCAAGAAACTCACACCAATTTGGTATTTTAGGTTAATTGCTTTATTATTAATACAGAGAGGTTGCACATTAGTTCTGTATAATTAGACAGAAATTATGCAGTGTTTGGTAATTGTAGCAGAATTCTGTAATTCACTATAACTTTGTGCTGAGCCAATATAAAAAATAAAGAACTAGAGTCTTTGAAAGCACATATAGTTGGCATCAGAGCATGACTTGAAGCAGAAACTAATACATGACAGATTTTCTAAGTTTCTAAGAGGTAGGTTAACTCAATCATATCTGCATGACATAGTTGATATTTTTAGTAGCAGTGGAAATATCTACAATGGCCAGAGGCTTATCTTGGCTTTTTTCCCAATTATAAATAATTTTTAGATTATTTGATTCAGTTTTTGTCTTTAAGACTTTAAAAAAGTAGCTGGGAATGAGTCATTTTGTAACTGTAGTTGAAAATACACTAACACAACAATTTTAAATTGCTATAAATGTTAATGTATCCTGTGTTTGCAGTACTTGCTAACCTTTGGAAACAGAGAGATGATCAAGAGAAGCACAATCTCTCTAACTGATATTTTCTACAGGGAATATGGCAGCAAAGCAGATTATTTCCTAGATATTATTTAATTACAGAATAGTTAAACTATCACTTGAAAAAATCAAAGTGTTAAGAGACCCTACAAAAACTAAGGCCTGACTTAGTCTTGGGGACAAGTCAATCTTCTCAGAAGACATGGCAGTAATTCTGAAACCTGAAAATGGTAACTTCATGGGCACAACAAGAGGAGATGAGGGAAGAATACACAGTAAAAGAAAAATCATTTGAAAACACCAAGGCACAAAGCATGAGTATGGAAGAGATTTAGGCTGGAATGCTGTGTTCCTTCAAAGACTGTTTGTTTTAACTTTACATTTTTGAGGGAAATACATCCAAATAAAGAAAGCTATGAAGAAAGAGCACTGTCCACTTTCCTGTTAATTGACCGCTGATACCAGCTTGGTTCATCTGCATGACTTATGTGGGATGCTTTTACCATGCTGTCATTTGGGTAGTTTTTATGTGGCTTTCCCTCTTCCCCTAATTCAACTCAGAACATTTCTACCTAGGATACCAATCACTGGGTTAATTTTTAAAGAGCTATTTAATATCCAGCTAAGTACCTTGTTTATATCTTAATTCTTTTTCAGTTTTGAAAATTTTTGTTAGAAAGGTTGAAAGTTATTTTTTTCAAAGAATGTATTTCCAGGCTAGGACTACAATTATGATTAAGCCATATACGGATCTGTCCTCACAAAGCTATTCATTTATCCAGGATTGGCGAGTTGCTCAGAATACGAACAACTACATATATACCTGAGAAAGCATATGCTCTATCTTACTTTTTCATCACTGAGACACAATACCTGACACCTGCAAATTAAAGGAGGAAAGGTTTATTTGGCTCAGTTTGTAGAGGTTTCAGTCCATAGTCAACTGGCTGCAAGGAAAGGAGCACACTTTGCCTGGCGTTGCGCTAACACTTAATCCATGAAAAAAGGTAATATAAATTAAGAAAGGTAATATAAACAATATTCTCAACTTGACTGAATTAGGAAGCTCCTGGAGAAATGATTGGATTATATAGGCACTGTACTCAGTTTATATGTGAATGAGCTCTTAGGAGTAAAGAAGGTGGGTCAACTGGGGATTACTTTGGTGAAGATAGATCTTTTCCTAACACTCCTTCCCTGTGCTCTGCTTTCTGGGACACCAAGAAGAGAGCATTTTTGCTTGCCACACTCTTCTACCACTATGTTTCTGCCCTAGAGTTAGTGGAGAGACTGAATCTTGTGAAATATGCTCTGTAGTAAAGTATTTCTCCCCTGACCCAGTTACACCTTCCCAGCCTCATTCCATGCCAGGCACAGTCCCAACTTGGGACTTTTCCCTTTCTCCAAATAGGCAAATCTTCTCCTAAATTAGCTCCAGAATCACTTCCTCACTTCTCACACTTCTTCTCCAATGTCATTCACTCACTGGCCAGTCTTTGATCACCTATGTAAAGTTGTAACCTAGACCCATATTCTTAATCTCCTTTCCATATTCAACTATCTTTATATAAAACATTTCTTTACCCTCTAATAGGCTGTATCTGTGACATATTCATTTACATCTCTTCTCTATCTTCCTTTGCAAGATATTGGGGTCCAGGAACATATTTTACAATGAGAAAAACATTAGCAATATGTATTTTTTAAACAGGAAACTAACAACTGAGTTGACAGATTTCACTGAGTTTGTAATTTTTGTCTATGCTCTAACCAAGATGCATTTATATCTGTTAGACTAAGCCTAGGTAAATGACCAACCATGTGAAAACATCAGAACTTTCTTAGTTATGAAAAACTAAAATTCCATTTTAAAAGTATCTTTTAAGGTCTAGGGGTGTAACTCAGCGGTAGATCACTTGTTAAGCATGCAGGGGTGCCTGGTTCCATCCCCTGCATAAAAAATAAAGCAAGAAACAACTATTTCCAATGATGACAGTATGTAACTTATCAAGTGGTGATTTCTTAGTATTTTTGTTTTTGTTTTGTTTTTGTTGTGGTTGTTGTTCTTTTTTTTTCTTTTTTCTTTCCCCTTCGGAATTCTGTATTTTTGCTACCCTCTTTCTGTGTTGTTGTTTTTTTTCTCTTTCTTCTCTTTAAATAAAAAATTTTGAAAAAATAAAGCAAGAACCTTTAAAAAATTTTTTATTGCTAAGTCAGTCTGTGTTTGTGGCAGTTAGAGTTTCAACCTGATCTACCTAGAGGATTGGTGGCGCACACTTCTAAGTGCACCCTTCTGACTTCTATGGAAAAAACAGAGCAAAACTCACAGCAAAATAATTAGAGGCAACAATAGTTAATGCACTGTGTACCATAATCTTAAAACAGTGGTCAAAATATTACTCAGAGTACAAATCATAGACAAAAACAAGACTCTTACAAAAAAGAAACAGAGAGATAATACTACAAAACATTATTTTCAATGTACTAAGAAAAGCTAGTAGTATAATGAGACAAATTAGTATGTGTATTGAAATCATTTTGAAACAACAGAACAGAGAATTTGGGAAATTAACTTGAACTTCTCTGTACTTATTTCTTATTGCTCTATCTTCTATCTTCATGTTCATTCATATGTATATATATTTTGAATTTTTCATGTAAAAAGTCATGCAATACTTAAAGTCTTTATTACTGTGAATTCTTCCATATGTAATGTATATTTTCATTAAAATAAATTCAGGAGTGCACCTTGTTATAAGACTTCACCTTCAATAGGTTTATTCAGATAACAATTGAGCATACAAGTTGTTCTTAATTTTACCAGCTGTAATCTGCCATGGTTTTGCAGCAAAACCTTAGCTCCAATGTATTTATTATACCCATATTCTTAAAAGCAATGTTCCTGGGTCAAAGCACATACACGATTTTGGGGATATTTTACATGCATTTGCTAACTGATTTGAATGAAACCTATAGCTATGTGCGCGTTTTAATCTGTCACAATTCTTCTAGTGAACCAGGATATTTTCCTAATACTGGCTGAGCAAAAGGTGTAACCTGTGTTCACCTGCTTCATCAGTTTAGCCAGTGACAGCAACAGGCTGATAAACAGACTCGTTAGTAAATTCAGAGAAAAAATAAATAAACCTCCAAAGTCCTTCCTATTAAAAATGTGGCAGTTTATTTTTTTCTATCTTTGTTTAAGTGTACTTTTCCCCACTACCCTTCCCAATAGTAATTTACTTCTCATATCGCAGAACCTAGCACCAAGCAAATCACATACCTTACCCATGGCTATAAGCTCCAAATGCTCAGATTGATGTTTTCTCTATAAAGTATGGGCAAAGTGATTGCGGGGTATTTTCTCTGACAGTAAAAGAAATCCTGGAAATTCTTTACAATTATACCTGCATGGATCAACATTGCACACAGCTGCAGTCTTGAGATCAGTATGGAAAATATGTGAAGTCGCATCCATGCTGACAGAGAGATATCTGCTTTCCATTCTTCGTATACTTGAAGTGCCTCATTTCCTATGAACAGGATTATCTCTTCATATACTGTGGGCAATAGCTAAGTAGAGTTTAGCCCCTGTCTTTGTTATTGAATGCGGCAAGCTGATCTGTGAGTAATAGAGACAACAAATAATCAGCTGCAGAGGCCAAACCACAATGGCAGTGTTTATTGTTGGGAAACTGATCAGTCCATTCACTGCATGAAAGAAAGAACCAGTCAGAAACCCGTTTGTGATGATGAATTTGAACCAAGGGGTGGTGTTATAACTTTTTGCTAGAACTTGAAACACTGTGTTTGCTGAGTGTTAATTATCCAACAAGTAAATTCAAATTGATCAACCCCAGAAAGTCAGTTAACAAATTTTATCACACTGGTCTATAACAAAGATAAATCATTGAGACACATTTTATATATACATATATATATATACATATATACACACACACGATTTATATATATATTTATATGTATAATATTTTGTGCTCTTTACAAATGATAAAAAATAAACTGCTGTTTCTCTTCGTACAATCTTTATCAAAAATTCTTTATAATGCATTCAGGTTTCTTAAAATTTTGAACTAAATATGATTCTTTTAATGAGGACAACAGTACACATGCAATAAATGCATTTTAACTTTAATAAGCACTGTTTAATTTTTCCCTGGCTTTAAAAAAACATAGGAAAAGGAACAATGACACAACTGATGCTAAGCACAACTCCTAAGCCCTCTCAATCATAAATGCGTTCAATCTGATATTTTTAGCTCTGTGTCTCTGAAGAAAAAGAAACTGGTGCTCAGCCTTCATCTATAAATTTCTGTGTGCTTGTTCACATAACATGTAGATGTCCTTGACCAGATAAAAAGACAAAAAAGGGAGGAGAAAAAGAGAAAAGCAATGAAAAAAACCCCACCTGCTAGTCTGCAGAAACCAGAAAACACTCAGCAATCCATCTCAAAGACCTCTCTCTAATCAAAACAATTCTCCAAGGCTGAAGGATGATTTGAAAGCAAAAAATGATGATTAAAATAACAAAGAGAGTAAAACCAAACTAGCACATTTCTTGACCTACATCTATTGAAATGTAATATCTTACAAATAAACAAACAAAGCATGAAGTTTGGATAAAACATTTTAAATTATGTTTACTTTTAAAAAATAAAAGAAACAGCCAATTATGAGCAGAGCATTGTCAGGGGAACAAAAGCGATTGCATTCACTGTAAACTTGCTTTCATTTCAATACATAGTCACAGCCTCACCTTATATATTCTAATAGTACAGATTCTGTTCATGCTAAGACAGTTGTCTCCTTTCTCATGCTTGTAAACTTTTGGAGTCAACAAGTATCCTATCAATAAGTGATCAACTAGAGTGTTCCAAGCCTATGACGCATCTCTCAGGACTATATGTAAGTTTTCAAACTTCTAAGGTCAAAAATATATGCACTAATTTCACCTTAAACTTATTTTTTAAATGCAAAGAAAATTTGCTGTGAAACTTGAACTTGTCGTTTCAAAGGCACTCCTATTAGACTAAGTTTCAGAAAAAAACATTGCTTTAAAGATTGTCCTTCTGTTTGGAAGACTGATTCCATTTATATAGTGCTGGCAACATAAAAGATATTATTGTCACATTCTCAAAAGCTACCTTATTTCAAGATACATAAATGATCTTTATTTCTTAAATCAATACAACCCTTATGCACATCTCCTTTAAAATGTCATTTGTACATATTTAGATTTAACAAATACTTTATTCTAGCTCTTTTCATCTCATCTGATTACTGGATTATTGTTCTGACATCATGGGGAGATGTATAAAGACAAATATTAAATGCTGCACTAGACTAGTCATGTCTGTGGCACTATTGAATGAGTTTTTCAATGCTAAGGCACACAACAACAGGACAATTTCTTCCAGACATAAAGTCAACTTGAATTCAGTCGACATTTCAGCACTTCTTTGGAACACAACTTCTCTTTAGAATTACAAGGTTTTCTTAATTGAAAGTAGAATTTAAAATTATAGTAGTTGTTAAATACTGGGAGCTAAATTTTCACTTGTACGCTTAAAGCTGTTATTTGGAGCTGAATTGAGCAGGCAGTTTAACAAGCAACAGGAAATGTTTAAAATCACCAAGATCATTATCTAGTAAAATTAAAATCCCTCAACCAGAGGGCTGAGCACTGCATGGGAATTTACAAGTGAAACTGGCATCATCATCAGGAACACATCTGGAGAGGTAAAACTCTGAGACACACTGGGCCATCTAGGAAAGATAAGAGTAGCCAGGCAATCCTCAGCCTGAGGCATGATGTCCTCCCTGGAGCTGCAGAAACCTACTCAGTTGTAGTGTGACACCTGTCAGTACTGATGAAAGTGACTGTATAAGTGACTTTGTAGTGTGGGCACATGTGTGTGTAAGTCCTACTTGTCAGGTCTCTCTCAGACCTGTGGATAGGGAAGAACAGACACAGGGTGACAGATTGACAGTCTCAAACTGACAGCAGCAAACAAATAGCACATTTGAAAGTAGTGGTACATAAAATACTGGTCCCAAAAGATGTCCACATGGTAAAATCTCTGAAACCCTTGAATATGTGCCTTTGCATGGCAGAAAGGCACTGTGCACATACAACTGAATGACACACTTGGTATGCAGGAATTATTTTGTTATTAGGAGGAGCCGATAAAGAGGTCCCTAAGAAGGAAGGCAGAAGGATCAGTCACAGTAGGAATGGGACAACAGAAGCAGAGATTGAAATAATGCTATGTTGATGGATCTGAAAATGAAAGAAGGGACCACAAGCCAAGGAATGTATGTGGATTCCAGAGACTACAGAAGTCAACAAACCAATTGTTTGAACATCCAGAAATTAGCCCTACCAAAATCTTGATTTTCTCAATGAGTGAGACACATACTCAGAACTATAAGATAGTTTTGCAGAAATTTGTCACACAGGATATTAATGCAGATGGTATATGGAAACTTAGAGAGCTTTCGATCCAACAAGAAACATTCACCCAGTGCTCACTGGGTCTGCCCAGCAGTGACCAAGGTGGCCGAGGTGGTTTTAATGTTCTCAGTTTGACTACAATTTTGACAACTTTCTTTATAATTATAGATTCCTGACATTCCTTTTCTTAGAACATTTGCTTACAGATTTTGAAATTTCTTTCTCTGCCTCTTTAAGACGTAAGCCTTCTCTCAGGCTCTTGCTACTTTTAAAACCAAAGAATGCCTTTCTCAAGGCCACTCTCTGGGGTGTCATCCTCAAGGACAGCATGCCCCTATCTCTGTGTTTATGGAAGCTAGACGCCTCATTTCCTAAAGCACAAAAAATGTACAGATGCCCTAATCGTATTGATTAAATTCCCCCACAAACTTCTTCCAGTACTTTTGAGCAGAGTACAGTACTAAAAACTCTCCCTTCCTACATTTGTTTCAATGAAAATGAGTTCAATCTGTTTCCCCCATCAAGAATCTTAACTCCTATTTACTACCCTTGAATAAAGCCTTCCTTCAGTGATTAATTTCATCTGATGCAATTTGATTTTGAAGATGCAAAGGGCATTCACAACAGGTGGATCTGATGGTGAACCCACAAGTTTCTGCATTCCTATGTGCTCAGTTGTAAAATGGAGGCTATGCTATAGATAGCATAGCCTCACCTACTTGCTATTGAAAGTTAAGTGACATGAAATCAGGCTTCACCCACTGTGGGCCCAATTCTTCAGTCATTTTTTAGCTTCAAGTGTATTCTCCTTTTAGCCACATATCTGATCTAACCACCGCCATTTCTTTCCCCTACCCATATCTGCTAGTGTAAAATATTTTAATAAATTCCAGTTGTGCTCAAGAGGAAAGAAACTGCAGATTCCTGTATTTGAATGAGAAGATCACTTCCAATATGGTTCCAAAGGCTCTTTAGTGTCCTTGATCCTCAGTATTCCAGAAACGAACGTCTGGTTCCAAATACCAGATTCAGAATGTTTTCTCTTACTGCTAGGCTTGACCGTGTATAGCTCAAACCAGAAGGCTTTATCAATCAGCCACAGGAAAAGTTAGGTCCTTCCTTCATTGTGACCTGTTCATTCCTTATGAATTCTCTGTCGTCTCCTACAGTATCTAACATGCAAGTATTTGATAAATAATGAACAAATATATAAAATTGTGTTATTTGGACTGGGGATGTAGCGCAGTGGTGCAGCCCCTGCCTGGAAAGCACAAGGCCCTGAGTTCAATTCCCAGCACAAAAAAAGTACTATTGACATAAATGAATGGCACCAATGCAGTTCAAACCCAGAAGACCTAACAATTTTAAAAGTCTGTATGTTGGAATATAAAAGTAACAGCAACAATTTATCTCCTATTGTGTGTTTGCTTACATCATCTAATCCAGTATTCTTAATACAGTCATTCCAGTATAGAACCAAGGAGATAAAACTCAAATTAATTCAAAAATTTCCTATTTGTCTTTATTTTTATTGACTGACTGATTGGTAGATTGATTGAGGTTTTTGATACAAGGTCTTGCTACGTAGTTCAGGCTGGAGTTGAAAGTACTATGTATCCCTGGCCCACCTAGAACTCTAAGTGATCCTGATTCACCTGTCTCAGTCTCCTAAGTGCTAGGATTACAGATAGATACTACTACACTGGGCTCTTGTCTTTATTTAGAGCAGCAGAAGTTTTCACTATATGCAGTAAAAATTACATGTACCTGAAATTAGTCCCATGCCCTTATTCTTCTTAAAATTGATCATGTAGCAAACAGATTAGAAAGAAATGTGTAATAAAGACCAAACAAACTAATTTTATCCTACTTTTAACTTTAAATTGTAGGTACAATCCAAATTTTCTGCTAACAAATGGGTAGAGCAACAAAGTTCCTACCTGACAATCTCTAAGCATTACATTTGTCTAAAGCTAGTGTCTGCCTTTGACAAATGCTTGCCTGATACTTTTAAGTTCTTTTCATTCTGAGCAGTTACTATTTCTTCAAATAAAAAGAAGTCAATGTTATAGATTTTGTTTAAATCTGCTTAAATTAAATTTGTTTAAATATTATTGGTCATGAAATTACCATTGAGAGTGCAGATGACAATGTCTTATCATCATCTGAAAGTTTGATGATATTTTATATTTATTAATGAATGTCAAGCCTATGGTAAGTCAAGAAAAAAATGCAATTCAACTCTATTGGAACTAGTATGTCTTTATATTATGGGATTTTTTTGAGTTTTTTTAGTTTATTTAAAGAGAAAAAAAAGCAAAACAAAAAAGGGCAGAAATAATACAGAATTTCAAAAAAAATTAAGAAATCACTACTTGATAAATTACATATTGTCTTCTTAGAAATAGTTGTTCATGTTACAAAATTAAGGCATACAAAGTGAACAAACAGTGAGGCTGTAAACAGTTCTGTTCAACGATCCAACAAAAACTTGGTACTATGGTTATCAATCCCACACACTTAAACATACATGCTGTTATATCCTTTAGCGCATTTTCTTTTCCTCCTTTTGCTTTTTAAGTACATTATCTGTTTAGTCATATCATGTTTCAGCTTGCTCAGTACGTTATTGATCTGTTTTGTTGTTGTTATTTCCTTTTTAATCACCTTATATAATTCTGTTGTTTTGTTTTTGAGTTTCTCATCATCCATGTCACATGGATCAGCTTTGATGGCGTTGGGAGTTTTTGGAGGTATTTTGTTACCTTGTTTTCTCATGTTCTATTATTTTATTTTATTTAATTTTCATTAACTTGGAGGTAGGAAATACAACAAAACAGGATGGAATAAAGCCAATTGAGACAGTATAGTGAAATTGGCACAGAACATCACAGCAGGTCACCAGGACAACAATAATAGGCACCATTGTATATCTCGTTATCTTCAAAATAGTTGTTCTTCTATTAGGTACAGCAAAATCAAAAGAAATACACAACATTATAGAACACATCAAAACAGAATATTG
>PVJX010006033.1:0-44386 GCA_004027295.1 Dolichotis patagonum | reverse complement strand
TGTTAATCAGGACAGAGCAAAATGGCGATAAAAATATCTGCCTTCAGAGATAGTAGAAGGAAACTCCCCCCACTTGCTGGACCACATATGGTCACCTCCCAAGAGATAACCAGATCCCTGGATCCCCATTGTTAGTGAGGTGGGGTGAGATATGGTATGTTTGATTCTAAGCCCGCACCCTGGTAGGCAGCAGGCTGATTACTGGTTGGCTCAGCACCCTAAGTTCCAACATAGTGCGGATCTCAGGAAACGCTGTTACTTCTACATTATGTTTGATTTGCACTTGTAACTGGGTATTTTCGATAGGCTTAGTAAATGATTTTCTTATCACCAGCTTCTAGTAATCTATAGTGAAGTAACCATGATAAATAAGACTCTAAATATTATTCATGCTCATTTAGTTTCTGAGTTTCTCCAAATAATTTTAATAAAACTTAATTTTCTCTTATGGAATATCAAGCAAGAAATAATAACATAAAATACTAAATTTTTATTAATAACTTTATTAAGGGACTACTAAAATATATACAGAGAACAACAAAGAAATTAGTAAGAAATATTACAATTTAGATAAAATATTACAATTTAGATAAGAAATATTACAATTTAGATGTAATTTTGCTTTAATATAGATCTTGACAGTCTTGATAGAAGGAGTAAAATCTTACTCCATATTGAGAAACACAAAGCAGCAAATTTCAGGTAAGAGAAAGTAAGACCTCTACCATTTAAGATACCTGGTCAATTTAGGGATTGAAATTTATGGTTTTCCAATTTAAATATTCATGTGAACAATATGGAATGTCCTGCAACAAGAATGATTTAAAGGTTCTTCCCCCAATGTATTATATCATAAAGTATCTTTTTCAGGTGATTCAAATGCAGCAAATCGTCTAATCTGTGATTTGCAGTTTCTGTGGGTTTGGTCCATAGACTAGTTCCTGCTTAAAATAAATTTAAAGAACTTCTATTTTTAAAAATTGTAATAGATTATACTCAACTGCCATCATTTCGAAATATATTTGTTTATTCACATTCCTATTTTATTTAGGTTTAGTATATATGCCAACTTCTTTCATGCTGGATGCATAGACTATAAAGCATTTGAATGTCTGCATACATGATGTGCTACTCTTGCTCTCCAATTTAATTAATATTTTGACTGAATATAGCACTATTTCAAAAATTTCTTTATCCTTATCAATTCATTTTTCATTGCTCTGGGATCTAGTTTCACTATTAAGTCTAATTTCTATTCTTTTGAAAGCTTTTTGTTTTGCTTCATTTCAAAGAGGAGTAAAAAAAAAAAAACCCCAAAAACAAAGATAAAACACTGTCAACAGCTATCCAAACATATGAAATTAGAAGAAGTATATTGAGGATAATGAGTTCTTAAGTATAAATATCTTAATTATTTACTAAAGAAATAAAGTATTTTTCTCTTTTGTTTTTGAAAGCAAAATTGCTTTGACTCTCCCAGTATAGAAAGGGCCACATCAATGAAAACAATAAGTTGCCAAAGGAAATCCTTCTTTCCTCCTTCCCTATCTCCCTTTATTCCTTCCTTTCTTCTTTCCTTCCTTTCTCTTCTCCCTTCTCTTCCTTTCTTTTTCCATTTCCTTTTTCTTCCTTCCTTTCTTCTTTCCTCCCTTCTCTTCCATGTAGCCCTCTATAAATATTTATCAAGGAAGTCATATATACCAAGCATTTTATTGGGAGATTCTAAAGAAAAGAAGGAAAGAAAAATTGTCTTTTTAGGTCTTGTGGTCCAGGGGAGATAGGAGTGCCTACAGGCAGTATTGATAGTACACTTAGAAACAAAGATGCTGAGTGAATCACTCTTTTCCCTCTGTTTAATTCTAAATAACAGTGGTTATTCCTGCTTCAACTATCCTAAAAGGGGTA
Source organism: Dolichotis patagonum (assembly GCA_004027295.1). Classification (NCBI taxonomy): domain Eukaryota; kingdom Metazoa; phylum Chordata; class Mammalia; order Rodentia; family Caviidae; genus Dolichotis; species Dolichotis patagonum. The sequence continues at coordinate 42,481 of PVJX010006033.1, read as the reverse complement.
TAAAACATAGTAACAAAAGCCTAGGAGACTGCCATGACCTAGGCACCAAGGGAGATTCTTTGAAAGATACCAAAAAGTAGAAGTGTCTGGCTTTAAACTCTGAAGCCTGAGTTACAGCTCCATTTCCTGTTTCTGTTGTTACCTTTGTCATGATCTTCAGTAAACATTAACTGCATCCTACTGGTGTGGGTCTGGCAGGTCTTTCCTTATCACACACAAGAACATGGACAGTCATTTTTCCGTTCAACTGCACCAATGAGGTAGCCCTGTACTCTTTGATGTTTGTTTTGTTTTGTTTTGTTTTGTTTTGTTTTGAGACAGGGTCTTATTCTGTAGTTCAGTCTAGTTTTAAACTCACTATGCAACCCAGGATGAACTCACAGTAGCCCTCTTGCCTCAGCCTTCTGAGTGCTGTAATCCTGTATTCTAACAATTGTGCCTATGAAGTGTGAGAGAAAATTCTGGTGGTAACATTTGTTATGATTCGTAAAGAAGGTAGTATCTGATTTAATGTTTTTTTCAGGTAAGAGATGAGGGACAGAACAGATAACAGTATACACAAATGTCCAGGGTAGTTACAGGGCAAGCTTGGTCTCAGCAATGGTTGAGAGATTGGTGTGAGTAGAGCTGTGAAAGCATGGATGAGATGGCACAGATGACAGCCACCAGGTACAAAGGCAAGAACTTTGCATTGTATTTTGAGAAACATGGCTTAAGCAAAGATTAGGTTTAATAAGCAAGAGAACAACATACTACACATACCTTTAGGAAAGTAGCAGTCACACTTGAGGTTACCCTAACCAGAAACAACTGCCTGTGTTGTTTCAGCAACACAGATGTATTTTCTCGGTATTTGTATTTGGAGGCGGAAAGTCAGGGATCAGGGAGCCAGAAGAGTTGGATGCTGGTGAAGGGTCTCTTCCTAGTTTGCTGACTGTCACTTTCTGCTGGGATTTCAGAGAGAGAGGGAAGAGGAAGAGGAGGAGGAGGGAAGAAGAGAGAGGGACAGAGAGACAGAAAGAAACAGAGAGAAAGGAGAGAGGGGGGGGAAAGAAAGCTGTAGAACACTGATGTCTTTTCTACTAAAGACACCGACCTTATCGTGAAAGACCCACTCTCTTCATAACCTCAATTAATTCTAACTAGCTCACAAAAGACCTCATTTCTGAATACCATTTCCTTGTGGTTTGGTGATGCAATCCCTGAATTTAGTGGAAGGGGAGATGCAATGCAGTCCATAGCATTCCTGAAAGAATGTGCGGCAGGGACTGGAATAAGGGGTGAATGCTAAAGAATTTAGCTTGGGAAAGTACTTATTAACTGCAGAGTTAATCAAGGCAGTCCTACATAATGTCAATATAGATTAAAAGGAGATTAATTTTATTGGTATTTCTAAAGTATAAGAAATATGTTTTGCTTCATTTTACCTGAAGAGTATGAAAAGAGAACTTAATATAAGACAGGCTTCAATTTACAGTATGAACCCAAACAGAAAGTAGATGATCATGTAGCTGGTCCTTGAACTTTGACTGTTTGCCTCTTAGTGGAATCTCTTAGCTGCATTTAGATTTCCATTTTGTCATGGTGACTATTTACACCCATTTACTGATTCTGCAGCTATAGCTTAGGCTCCTGCTTTCAAATCTAAATAGAAGCATCAGTCTATGTTGAGGAAATAAATCTTTGGGTCTTGAAGCAGAATCCTCTTGTTCATGTTTAGAATTTTTCACTGTTTATATAAAATCCTGTAGGTCATGAGGAGAGCTCTAGAATTCTGTGCATATCAGTGTATGTTTTCCAGAACTGTGGGTTGGAAAACTTACTTCTTGACCCTTTGTTGGATTTATGCTTTTCTTTATAGGTTGAGAAAATGCAATGGGGTTTTCAGGGTATTCACTCCCTGTATCCAGGAAAAGCATACAGCATCAACAATTTATTGAGATCATCTGAGGGTCCACAGAAAGAAAATTGAAAAAAGATGCAGACAAGTAGGTTTTTCCAAAAGGGGAAGAGAAAAGTGCAAAAGAAAAACAAGTCTGAAGAAGTAGTAGGGCCAGTGGGACAGAATGGTGGCCTTTGGTAAATAGTGAATTTTATTTTTGAGAAATATTTAAGTTTACTTACAAGGCAAATTAACAGAGGATTATGAAACACCTATTGGTTGCTCCAGTTATGTGCTGTTGATGCAGGGAAACACAAAAGCAAATTCAAGATTTGAGCCCTCCCACCAAACACATTTACATCTTATTCTCTTTTCAGCATTTTCAGTCCCACTCATCTTCTCTCCTTTCTATACACCAATTCAAAGTGCCATCAAAATACAGAACAGCAAAAGCACACTTTAAAATGTTTTGTACCTCTCTCCCCCACACGCTGTATCCTATCATTTAGATTTCTCATTAATATATGTATGGATATGTATGCCTCTTTCAATGCATTTATCTCAACTGTAAGCTCCTTAAGAGCAGAGATTAAATAAAATAAATGCCTCAAACTTCCTTCTAAATTCCTAGCATAGTGCCATGTGCACAGTGAGATCTTAATATTAATTGTTGTTCAGTTCTGGCTGGAATGACTGCTAAATAACAGTTTTATGACTGAACAATGGAAACAGGCTTTGTGCATTGCTATTTGGATCTCTACAGCAACAATACGAGGTGCATACTTATTTAATCCCTGAACTTTTCATTTCTACAGAGAAGCAAAAATTTAAATCCTCACACTGAAATCATTTTCTGGGTTGTTTTCCCCTTTTTAGTTGACCCTGTATCCGTTATTCCTGTTTCATTATACTTTCTTTGGCTCTTCAGTTTCATTAAATGTATGCCTCTAGGAGATTGTAGAAACATATTCACATAATTTCATTTTATTAATTTCATTTAAAACATTTATATTATTTTTAAGTAGTCTATTTTAATATGTTTTAGTTAGTTAGTTAATTTGTGTGCAGGAATAAAAACCAGGGCCACACACATGCTTAGCACATTCTCAACTGCTGAGACACACCCCAGCCCTAATCATACATTTTAAAACATTGTTTATTTTTGGTATCTCAAATTCAATTGAACACTACTCTCTGTCAGTATTTCATTACTGTGATAGAGAAACAGAATACATGACAGAATTTGGTCCTTAAAATTTTAGTGAGAAGACATATATAGATACACAAAATATGTTAAATATGAATATCTAATGCTGTGCAAAAAAATATCAAGATGACTCTTCCACAGAATATACATTTCACTGAGAGCTGTGAAAAGCAGACTGAAGTCATGGGCATGCTGACACTTGAGAAAAGAAAACACTGGGTAAGTGGAGAAGTTAAGTTAGAAGATCTGGGGGACCAGGGCCTAGAAGGACTGAAGTAAAAGCACAGGAAATGTAGAATCTACAGTCTGCCCTGAAGGCTGTTAGGTCCCCTTCAGCCTGGGTAAGCTTGGAGGCTGGGGAGTGAACAGTGGCAGACAGGTGGAAAAGTAAGAGGCATAATGTACAAGGCTTCAAATACTGATTTGTTTTCAGTTTTATTCAAAAAACTCAAAACTCCAAAATTCTCAAAATAATATATAACCTCCTACCAAGAAACTGTGGCTAGAAGTGCTTCAATTACAGACATCTCAGAGCAGAAAAGAGAAGTCACTTGCTGTGTTACGGTATCAAGCAAACATTACTCTGTATTTTAATTTTTATAAGTCATTTGATAGCAGGAAAATCACTTAAATTTGCTGAACTTCATTTTCTTCATCTATAAAATGAAGATTGCCTTACCAGTTTCAAAAGCATCTTCTAAGGATCAAATCAATTGGTATGATGAATATACACTTCCCAACTAAATGTCTAATACACAAAACCTTGGAATCAGCCTATGTGCATCAACAGTAGTCAGATAAAGAAAAAGTAGCATTTATAGATCGTGAAGTACTATTCTGCTATAAAGAAGGATAAATTTGAGTCCTTTGTAGAAAATAGATGTTCTTCAAGACAATAATATTAAACAAAGTGAATCAGTCAAGTTTAAATATTACAGGGTTTCTCTTATGTGAGAAACACAGAGTATAAACAAATTAAAGAACAAAATAAAAAACATAAAAGATGGATCATAGGAAACAGAGAGATAGGATATTTACAAGAGGAAAAGAGACCAAAAGATGGCAGGAGGGTGGGAGGGAGACGAGAGGAGATGAAGGGGATTATAAAAAGGAATTAACATGGGTTATGTACCTGTATCAACTCTCCACCATGAATGCAATCATTATGTACTTCAAGCATAGATAGATAGATAGACAGACAGATAGATAGATACTGATAGATGCTAATTACTATTACTGACATGATTACTGTTTCTTATGACTCTGAAAAGGTTAACTGACTGCCTACAAGTTTGTGCACCTATTTTTCTGGCTCTTAAAGTCAAGTAAGAGTACGTTAACTGACATTAGGTGCTCAATATATCATGGCTATGCCCATTATTTTATGTCTTAACTATTCATCTCACTTGATATATAACAACATAGCATATATCCAATAAATATTGGTTTTAAATCAATTTTATATAACTGAGTGACTTGTACATAAATCTACTACACAGGTGGCCAGTGGATATATGCTGATAAATTAAAGTAGTTGTTGGCAAACTGCAACCATCCCTGCCCTTTAGGTAGGATCTGCAGAATGTTTGTTTTTGTTTTTGTTCTACAACAGTAGAGTTCAGTAGTTATGACAAACTCTGTAGTCCACAAAATCTAAAGTCTTCATTATAATGTCTTTCACAGAATATACTTGCCAATCCTTTAGTTATAGCATTCCTGTCCTTGAGAAGTATATGATCAGCCAAGCTGTACTGAGCACAATATAAACACTAAAATCAGAATACACATTTCATTAGAGTGATATTTATGGAGGTAACTAATCTAGTAAGCTGATTAAAAGTATTTATTATTGTAAGAGTATTTAGAATTGCCTTTTATTAATATTAAGGTATATTAAATGAATTTATTTTTCAATGCAGTCAGTCAATAAATATTCATTAATATCTTCCCATATGTCAGGTGCTTTTATAGGTACCTGAAGTTTGGCAATAAGCAGAACAAATAAGAACCTGATTCACAGAATTTATAACCCAGTTGAGCAGACAATAAACAAATCAGCATGTAACATAATGCTAATTATTTTCTTTTTTAAGAAGCTGAATAAAGTGGAGTTTTCCCCAGGTGAGTTCTGGTGACCTGGGGAAAGTTGGAGACTTATGTTCCAGCTTTTGAGTTTCTGGGGAGCTACTGGGATGCTGGACTGGGTCCAGCAGATTGCAGGGCTTCAGTCAACCACGTTCAGCGGCCTGGTTTCAGCTCAGGAGGCAGGAACCTTGCACGAGGACTCTGGGCTCAATTGGGCTGGCCTGAGGACAAACTTGAGACCAGCACTGCCAGCTGCTGAGTTCCTATCCACAACCCTAGGACAGGGATTGTGCCCCAGGGCTCTGCAGGCCCCAGTTATCCATGCCCATCCTCTGCATCTCAATTAAGAGAGCCAAGAATCTGCAGAGGGGGCAGAGTTTGCCCCAGGTGAGTTCCGGTGACCTGGGGAAAGTTGGAGACCTACATTCCAGCTTTTGAGTTTCTGGGGAGCTACTGGGATGCTGGACTGGGTCCAGAAGATTGCAGGGCCTCAGTCAACCATGCTCAGAGGTCTTGTTTCAGTCCAGGAGGCAGAAACCGTCCACGAGGACTCTTGGTTCAATTGGGCTGGCCTGGGGACAGCTTGAGACCAGTGCTGCCAGTGGTTGAGTTCCTATCCACACCCCTAGGACAAGGGAATGGGCCTGGGGGTTTCTCTGGCCCCAGTTCTCCACACCTTGCTTCCACCTCTCAATTTAGGGAGCCAAGTACCTGCAGAGGAGCTGAGACTGCTCCAGTAGCTGAGGGTACCAGAGGAGATTTGCAACACACCCAGAGGAAGCTTTGGAACACCACTCAAATCAAGGAAATAAAGAAAAATGACAAAAGGAAAGACCAAAAGGCAGGCTCATATCACCAGCCCATCCCAAGAAAGCCTGGGAGCCATGTACATAGAAGAAAATAGAAGCCATACACCTGAAATGATATCAACTGAAATAAAGAAGCAACTAGGGGAAGCTATGGAGAAATTCAAATCAGAAATAATTGCCCAGGTAAAAGAAGAAATGATAAAAGTAGTGAAAGAAATAGTGAACACATCAAGTGAAGACACAGCTAAAAAATTAGAGGAACAAAGCAAACAGATAGAATTCCTGAATGAACACTATAAGAAACAAGCAGAATACATAAAGCAGATTCAAGGAGATATATAGGAAATCAAAAATTCTATTGAAAGCTGTAAAAACTGCATCAATGAAAGTGAAGATAGAATTTCAGACCTTGAAGATAAGATCGAAGCTAGTGAACAGGAAAGGAAAGATCTTTTAAAAATAACAAAGAATCAGGAAATAATTCAACAGCTATAAGATGATGCAAAGAAAAAATAATATAAGATTAATAGAGATAAATGAAAAAGAAGGGGACAGCCAAAATGATATCAAGAGGATGTTTACAGAAGTAATAGCTGAAAACTTCCCAAATACGAGAATGGAAACTGACATTTGGATAAGTGAAGCATATAGAACTACAAATAGCCAAAACCAAAATAAAACTACACCCAGACACATAATAATCACCATCGCAGAAGCCCACCATAAGAACAGAATACTAAAAGCTGTTAGACAGGAAAGACAGATCAGCTACAAAGGAAAACCTATCAGAATCACAGCAGACTTCTCAACACAAACCAAGTCAAGAAGAGCATGGAGTGAAGTATTTCAGATCCTAAAGGAAAACTACTTCCAACCCAAACTGACATACCCTGCAAAACTGTCCTTCAAAATGGATGGAGAAATAAGATACTTCCATCACAAAGAACAGCTGAAAAACTTCATGAACACCAAACCAACCCTACAAAGAATACTGAAAGACATTCTAGATACACATAGGATAAAACCACCAAGCAAGGCAGACAATTAAATAGAATGGAAAGCTAAAGGTATGACAGCACAAAGATAACATATCAACAATAAGCCAATATATAACAGTTATAACCAGTAATGTAAATGGCTTCAACTCACCAATCAAAAGATACAGACTGGCAGAATGGATCAAGGAACAATATCCAACCATATGCTGTCTACAAGAAACCCACCTTACCCAAAAGGAAACCCATAGACTGAAAGTCAAAGGATGGAAAACAATGCTTCATGCAATAGGAAACCAAAAAAAAATCAGGAGTAGCAATCCTGTTTGCAGACAATGTGAACTTCAAATGAAGAATGATTGAAAGAGATAAAGAAGGTCACTACATACTAGTCAGGGGAAAACTTCAAGAGGAAAAGATAATAATCTTAAATATATATGCACCAAATTCCAGAGCACCCAGCTATACAAAGCAAATATTAACAAAAATGAAAAGTCAGATAAGCAATAACACAATTATAACAGGAGATTTTAACACGCCATTGACACAGAGGAACAGATCAACTACACAGAAAATCAGCAAAGAAATAACAGAACTGAATAACACCTGTGAACAAATGGACTTGATAGACGTATATAGAGTTTTCCATCCAACAACATCAGGATATACATTCTTCTCAGTCTTGGGACATTCTCTAAAATAGACTATATGCTAGCCCACAGAACATATTTAAGTAAATGCAAAAGAATTGAAATTATCCCATGCATGTTATCAGATCATAGTGCCATGAAATTAGAAATTAATGATAAAAGCAACTGGAAAAACCTCACAAACACATGGAAACTGAGTTATACACTCTTGAGCAATCAGTGGGTCACAGAGGAAATGAAAGAAGAAATTAAGCAATATTTACAAGTAAATGAAAATACAAACACAACTTACCGGAATTGGTGGGATGCAATGAAAGCAGTCCTCAGAGGAAAATTTATTGCACTGAGTTCCCACATCAGGAAGACAGAATGAACACAAATAAACAACCTGATGCAGCAACTCAAACATCTAGAAAAAGAAGGGCAAGCCAAGCCCAAAGCCAAAAGAAGGGAGGAAATTAAAGTATTAGAGCAGAAATTAATGCAATCGAGACTAAGAAAACAGTACAAAGGATCAATGAATCAAAGAGTGGGTTCTTTGAAAGAATGAATAAAATTAATAAGCCCCTGGCCAACCTTATTAAAAAAAGGAAAGAAAAAACTCAAATTCATGCAATAAGGAATGAAAAAGTGAAATTACTACAGACTAGGTGGAAATACACAAGATCGTCAGCACCTATTTTGAAAACCTCTACTCTCATAGGTTCGATAATACTGAAGAAATACACAGATTCCTAGGTACATATGAACTAACAAAGCTGGATCAGGAAGATGTAAAACTGCTGAATAACCCAATTTCTATTACTGAAATTGAAAATGTAATTAAGTCCTTGCCAACAAAGAAGAGCCCAGGCCCAGATGGATTCACTGCAGAATTCTACAAGAAATACAAAGAAGACTTAATTCTGACACTCAAAAAACTCTTCAATGAAATTGAAAGGGAAGCAATTCTTCCTAAGTCATTCCTGGAAGCAAATATTACTCTAGTACCAAAAGCTGAGAAAGACCCAACTAAAAAAGAGAATTTAGGCCAAACTCCCTAATGAACATAGATGCAAAAATTCTCAATAAAATATTAGCAAACAGGATGCAGCAAATCATCAAGATTATTCACCCCAACTGCGTGGGATTCATCTCAGGAATGCAGGGATGGTTCAACATATGTAAATCAATAAATGTAATCCACCATATCAATAGAGCCAAAAGAAAGAACCACATCATCATCTCTATAGAGGCAGAAAAAGCTTTTGATGAGGTCCAACAGTCATTCATGATAAGAACATTACAGAGAATAGGAATAGAGGGTCTTTATTTCAATATGGTAAAGGCCATCTATGACAAACCAACAGCCAGCATCATATTGAATGGTCAAAAACTGAAAGCCTTTACCTTAAAATCAGGCACAAGACAAGGATGTCCATTATCACCACTGCTATTCAACATAGTACTGGAAATACTAGACAGAGCAATAAGACAGGAAAGAGAAATAAAAGGAGTAAAGACAGGAAAAGAGGAAGTTAAATTATCATTATTTGCAGATGACATGATACATTACATAGAAGACCCCCCAAAACTCTATTGAAAGACTCCTAGATATAATTAACAAATTCAGCAAGGTAGCCGGATACAAAGTCAATACACAAAAATCAATAGCATTTCTATACACTAACAACAAAAGTACTGAGAGAGCAATAAGAGAAACTAAGAGAAACTACACCCTTTACACTAGCATCCAAAAAAATTAAATACTTAGGAATTAATCTCACGAAAGAAGTAAAAGAGCTATACAGGGAAAATTATAATACCCTGAAAAAGGCAATCGAAGAGGACCTCAGAAAATGGAAAGACATCCCCTGTTCATGGATAGGAAGAACAAATATTGGGACAATGGCCATTCTCCCAAAATTACTATACAGATTCAATGCAATCCCAATCAAAATACCACTAAAATACCTCATAGATCTAGAGAAATCACACCTAAAATTCATCTGGAACCAGAAGAGACCTAGAATAGCAAAGGCAATTCTAAGCAGCAAAGGCAAGGCAGGAGGCATCACAATCCCTGATTTGAAATTATACTACAAAGTGACATTAATAATATCAACATGGTACTGGAATAAAAACAGACCTGAAGATCAATGGAATAGACTGGAAGATACAACAACAACCACAAACCCACTCAACCAACTTATCTTTGATAAAGGGACCAAACATGTTTGCTGGAAGAATAACAGTCTCTTTAACAAATGGTGCTGGAAAAACTGGCTCTCCATATGCAGAAGACTAAAACTAGACCCATGCCTATCACCACGTACTAAACTAAAATCTAAATGGATCAAAGATCTCAATCTTAAAACAGAGACACTAAATCTGTTGGAAGACAAAGTAGGTAAAAACCACAAAGATATAGGGGTAGGTAGACAATTCATGAACAAGAATCAAACTGCATGGGAAATACTTCCCAGAATCAGTAACTGGGACCATATCTTATTAAAGAGTTTCTGCATGTCAAAAGAGATTTCCAGCAGAGTGAAGAGAAAACCCACAAATTGAGAAAAAATCTTAATGGAGTGTCCCTCAGACAAAGGACTTCTGTCTAGAACTTATAAAGAATTAAAAAAAAAATCAGACCCTCGAAATTCAAAGACCCAATCCAAAAATGGGTATCTGAAATGAATACATAGTTCTGAGATGAAGAAATACGAATGGAAATAAATACATGAAAAAATGTTTATCATCATTAGTCATTAGAGAAATGCAAATTAAAACTACACTGAGATTCCATCTCACTCCAGAAAGAATGGCCAGGATAGAAAAAACTACCAACAACAAGTGTTGGAGAGACTGGGGGAAAAGGAACTCTTCTGCACTGTTGGTGGGAGTGTAGCCTGGTGCAGCCACTGTGGAGGTCAGTCTGGAGATTCCTCAAAAAGCTGGGTTTGGAAGTCCCATTTGACCCAACTATTCCACTTCTAGGCATATTCCCAGAAGAACTGAAAACATCATACCACAGTGATATATGTGCACCCATGTTTATAGCAGCACAATTTGTAATAGCCAGATCTTGGAAACAACCTAAGTGCCTATCAACTGAGGAATGGATTAAAAAGTTGTGTAAAAGGAGTAAAGATAAGAAAAGGATTATACAATGGAGTACTACTCAGCTATAAAGAATGATCACATTGAGATATTTATAAATAAATGCACACGACTTGAGACCATACTCATAAGCGAAATAAACCAAACTCACATGTGTAAATACCGTATAGTCTCCCTAGTATGAGAGTTGGTAATAGTATATAAGATTTTATAGTAATCATGATTCCCCATTTCATTGCTTTGAAGCCTTTCAATGTTTTCATTCATCAGTTGAAATGGTTTTAATCTGTTTTGTTTGACTTTATTATGCGTGATGGTATGAACAGCTGTTTTCAAGAAAACATAACATTATGGCAGCCATTGCTGATTTAATATCATCTTCCTTAGAAGTCCTACCACGCGTCTACTCTGCTATTACCATCAGTTCAATCATGTTGTGTCTTATAGGGATTTTAATATATGTGATAGTATAAACAAATCTTTTTATTCAAAATGAGATATTATAGTAGCCATTGATCATAGTTATTCAGTTCAGAATGCCTTGTAATTCTTTCATTCTCTTGAATGGTTTTATACTATTCTGTTATGTTTGATATTATTGTATCTGAAACTATGCTCAACTATAGCAGAGAAAGAGATATTTGACAGCTACTGTTTATGTTCGGTTGTCTTGTTGTCAAGTGTTGTGTTGCTTATGTTGTTCTGTTCTGATCTGCTTTGTTCTTCACTCTTTTGTTTTATTCTCTCTAAAATAAAAAAAAATGTAATAAGAACTGTAGGAGTAATAAAACCCAAAATCCATAATTGCTACTGTAAAAAAGAGAGCAAAAGAAAGTGCTCTAAAGTATATAACTGCATGTATGTTTAAGTGTGGAAGATAGATGACCAGACTACTGTTTTTGTTATATAGTTGAGCAGAACTGTTAATAGTCTCACTGTTTGAATGTGTACTTTGTATGCTTTAATTTTGTAACTTGAACAACTATTTCCAAGATGACAGTATGTAACTTATCAACTAGTGATTTCTTAGTGGGTTTTTTGTTGTTGTTGTTGTTGTTGTTGTTTTTCTTTTCTTTTTATTTTGGAATTCTGTATTGCTGCTACCCTTTTTTCTGTTTTGTTGTTTTTTTTTCTTTCTAAATAAAATTTTTAAAAAAGAAGCTATATAAAAGGGTAATGAATAGTGGAAATGCTGGGTTTTCTTCTGATGCTTCAGAAAGCCTAGAAGAAATGATATTTTAGCAAAGACTTAGTAGAATAACTGAAGCATAAAGAGACAGAAAGGGCATTCTTGACCAAAGGACCTCAGGTGCTAAGGACCTGAGCATCACATCTGATATAGTAGAGAAAACTTTCTTACTGGGACATACTATATTTTATCATTTCTTGCGAATTTTAAAATTCAAGATATTCATTATACCATTTAATTCTCTCTGTAATTTTATGACAATCTTAACATTATTGTCCTCGTCTTGCAAATGTAGAATTGAGGTTAAGAGAGATTATGTAACTAAACTAAGGTCTCAGAGTCTTTAAATGGTAACACTTGAACCTAGCTATGTCTGACTCCAAAGCCCATGCTTATGTTGAGGGCTTATACTTTCTTAAAAGATACCTAGAAGTTTCACAGAGATGGACATGATTTCTAAATGCAAAATGAGAATGTTCAAGGGGAAATATTTCTAACACAGAAAGTGTTCAGACAATGAAAAACTTTCTAATTTTGTTATAATATGGACTTTATACAGTACATTAAACAAGGTAAAGCTTAAAATCAGGTTGCAGGCACATTATAGAGGAATAAGGGAAGGTATTCAAGGCTTCGGAGCACTGCAATAAGAGCAGCAGAGCTTTGGGAAGGTCAGCTTAGCAACAGGGAGTGTGATGGTTTTGCTCAAGGAAGGATGGTGGCAATGGGATTCTCTCTTGGTGTTTACAGCTCTTGCCCAAGCAAGAGGCAATGACAAATTAACCAAGATGGTGGCTTTTAGGAACAAACAGAAGAGAAGATATATATAATCAGGGAACATCAAAGAAGCCTGTGAGGTTTTCAGACCTAGAAGAAAATGATGAACTCAATCAATAAAGAGGAATGTACTTGAGGACAAGAAGAGAAACTTGGGATAAAATACAAGGCGGTGACTCTAGGAGAATCACTGAGACAGCCTGTAAGATGGTAGCAGACATACAGAAATGTGATAGATGGCACTACATGAGCTGATAGAATCCTCAAGGCAGAGGTATGGACAAAAATATAAGGGTACTGATAAACTCTACAGGAAACCTATGTTTGGTAGAGAGATAAGAAATGGCACTTGAACCTGAAAGATCATAATAATGTCAAACACTTACAAAAGATACATTGTGATCTAGGTATGTATTACCATTTTGCATATTTTAATTCAGGAATATAAATTGGCTTGGAAGGTAAGAAAATGAATAACAAAAGAGAAGACCTAGTTCTAAAGAGACATTCTGGTCTATTGCCTTGGGATGGATGATGGAGATGAGGAACAGAGTATGACTGAATATCCAGGCTTCTGAGATCTCTAACAGTCCAGGCTCACCCTGTGCTTGAACCAGAGTTCTGTTTCATGTTCTATGAGGCATCACAGGAAAAAGGAGTGGGACTCAACTGACAAAATGGCTCTGAGGTCCATCAGCCTAGTATTTGAGGAAATGATACTCTCATGTGAAAATTTTCCAGGAATTAAAAAGAAACAATGAAAATTAGGAGACCATTCACAAACAGAAACCAGGATCAACTATTGGATAATTAAGGAGAAACAAAAGGGTAAGAATGACCTTTAGAGAAGTGATAGTGTAAATGGGCCAGAATAATGCCCTAGCATCACTTTTTTAACTTAGTGGTCATAAATTTGAAGTTAAAGCACACTGTGTTGAAATCCTGGGACAGCAAACATGTGATTTGATATTGCCATTGACCTTAAGGACAGGAATAAATATTTTTATTACACTGAAGAGTGAACAATATACTCACACACACATAAACACATACATATGTATGATATATATGGCATATATAAATATATATATATGATATACATATATGGTATGCATAAATATATATGTTATATGGCTTATAGATAGCCATTTTACTCAAATGAATGGCAGATCTGGAATTTGAATACAGATCTGTTTAATTCCAAAGCTGATTACTATGATGTATCAATGCTTTTATCATCTCCATTTTATGGTTCTTAAAATTAAGTCAAGGAATAGAGTTTATTAGTTCAACCACAGCTATTAAACTATTGCATTAGTTTTACATTTTCATAGTACAGTTTTAATTTGAAACTAAATTTCTGATGGCATGTTTAGCTCTTACAAAGTTCTTTTGACATTATAGGGAATATAAAAAATATTTTATCTTTTTTCATTTGATTGTTTTTCATCACTGGATAAACATGAGACAAGAAGCATATGCACATTTTAAATGTTTCTAACAGAAAAAGAAGACAGATATTCAAAGAAATGGAAATGCCAATTACCCAATTTATCACTATATATTGCACAAAAGTTTCAGTTTATCACAGTGTACCCCATAAATATGTGCAATTATTCTATGTGAATTAAAATTAAATTTTTAAAAAAGTTTATTGTAGAGAAAAACAAAAGATAAAAGCGACACAGAATTTCAAAAAATAGTGGAAATTAACATTAGTTAATATGTTGCATATTTTTATTTTAGAAGTAGCTGTTTGGGTGAAAGAATTGGAAGAATTCATTTCTCTATGTTTCTTTATCTATTCAAAACTGAAATATTCTTGCATATTCTAGTAAATACTTGTTTTCATTTGAGTTCAGTGTAATGTTGTATGAAGTCACATCACTTACTGTGAAATGTTAGAAAGTTGCTTAGTAGTACTGATTTAACAGAGTAAGACTTACATGACTTAGTGTTCATTGGCAGTGCAGAGTTAGCAGTATACAGTGTGACAAAGACCTTAGTAAGGAGTAGAAACTGATACATTGGAAGAGTGGCACTCAAGAGGGAGTTACATATGATGCAATGTCGTTCTCTCCCACCAGTCTTCAAACCTGTGGAGACAGTTACTTCCTCACTTCTGGAAGACATCTCAGGTGAGCCCCAGAGCTCTCCTTCAGTCACAGGCTCACTTGGAGAACACAAGTGGTCACTTTCTTTTAATATAATACCCTGAATGGAAACCTATACCCAAGTTATGTCTCTTCCCCTCCAACACCCCCACTAGACCCTGTCTCATCCCTGAAACCCTAGGGCAGAGAATACGGCATTTTTCTCTCTCCTCCATTGCAGCTCCTACTGTGATGGGCCCCTCCAGGCCTAGAAGAAGGGATTAGGAGATTAACCAGTCTTACTTGACATAAGGGTGTCAGGACTCTTGATGCTGCACATGTTTTCCTTAGAAGGCTACAGGGGTTTCTTCAGAGCAAGCTGGAGCAGCTCCTTCAATGTGGGCAGTGTGGCCCCCTGTTTACACACTAACCATTCTGCCCCACATTCCTGCCCTCCTGAGTTGTGGTGTCCTATAGTTCACCAGCAGTGCTTTGTTGTGTTTTCTTTGTGCACATCACCTTGTTCTGAGTTGGAAAAACTTGTGCATCTCCTTTAAAATTACATTGGTTCAGCCTTCTCCCAAGACCCATCTGTCTTGGGGAAATTTGCACCACTGTGCTCTGGGATGGACACGCAACCTACTCCTAGTTCAGACTTCCTTTCTTTTTTGCTTAACCAGTCCAGGCTAAAACTCTGAGGCACACTGAACTACCCAAGGAGGCCCCCCTGAGGCCTATTTCAGTTGAAAGAAACACGATGGCACACTAGAAACTCTTTTCACAACCTTTACATTCTTCTACAACCTCATACTCTACAAATATGAACAAGAGGAGGACAACTGCTGAGTTGTCTTAAGGACTTTTTTTTTTTTTTTTTTTTTTTGCAGTACCAGGGATCAAACTCACTACCTCATGCTTGCCAGGCAGGCACTTATGCCACTGAGCTAAATCCCTGGCCCTTGCTGAGTTGTCTTAACTAATCTCCTAATCTTCTAACAGGTCTTGATTAGGCCAATTAGCCCTTTGGATAGAATTAGGGTAACTTGGTAACTATGCCATGTTATCAAATTTTGAGACTATGGATAGAATAGAGACAGAAAGAACTCCATTTTTACACTCTTGCCAATTATAAAAGCATTGTAAATACTGATAATCATTTGGTAGTCCACTGTGACAGGCTTGTGAGATCCTGGTTAAAAAGTACTATTCCATCTACTATCACAAATCTATAGAAACATCTATCCCTATTTTTATGTCTGCTTGTAATGCCTTTGCTTCACATTTATTTTATCTTCTTATTTCAAAGATTTATATTTTCCAGTCATCTCCAGCTTTCTTGGATCTTGGTGTCACCAATAGCTCCTAACCTACAATCAACACATTTTTATCATTAACGTCAAACTCATTTCACTCTTCCTAGTGTTCAGCTAAGGAATTGGGCCTTAGTTGCATATTAAGGAAAATTGGGAAAGACCCTGTAGTCAATATCTTCTTATTACAAACATTTTCTTTTTCTTCATGCATTAGGGGTACAATAGTGAATCTATCAACTCAAAAACACAATAAAAAACTTAAAAAAAAAACTTTCTGATTCCATCCATATTTAGCTGCCATTCTAATTCTTCATTCTCTTCTCAAGGGAAGATCTCAAAAGTAATCTGGACTCATTGTTGTCGCTGTTTTCTGCCCAGCTTTGTATCTCCTCTTTTTGAAGGAAATAGTCACATCACCAATGACCTTGAGGTTGCTAAGGTCATTAGTGATCATCAGTCTTTGTTTTACAATCAATCTGCAACATTCAGCAAAGTTGATTACTCTCTCTGCCTTGAAGGAAGGAAAGGGAAAAGAACATTTTACCTTTCGCTTGCTCCTTGAGTCTCTCTACTTTGGTTCTCCTCACTGTTAGCTCCTACTCATCTTTTTCCCTTTCCCTGTAAACTCTATCTCCAAGGAGTTAAGGAACATAAGTTTTCCTAAGCAGAAAAAGTTCTGCACAGAAACTTACCCAGAGCCTACTTCAAATAATTTCAAGTAGGAAAAAAAAGTACAATAAACTGACAAACCAAAAGTCACCAACTAAATGTGTGAAGTGTATCTAATTCACATTAAAATTGCTAGGCTACAGATGTTTTACAAATCTTTCATAGTAAACATAGTAAATATCTGTCAAAAATATTCAGGCAAATTTTACAATAAATGTTAAATGGTTGCCAGTAATGTGTTTGCTTACCAAGTAAGGTAGACACTTGTAACTTGGCAAAAATTGGTAAGGAGGAAAGATTAAAACTGGCTTTGTCTTTGCTCTGAAAACTGATTGTAGTGATAGTTAGAGTGATGAATGGGCAATTTCAAGAAACTATCTGATTCAAATTAACTGGCCAAGATTATCTGCCGCTTGCTATTTGCAGAGATCTTTAGAGGGCAAAAACTTGAAAAACTATTTGATGGTGGGACAAAAAAATGCAAAATGAGGTTTTACTTACAATTTTATCATTTTTTGCACAGCGCTGAAAGGGATGGGTCTTTAAAATGCAAAGTCTGCCACTCTGTATTCCCACATTTCAGGATAAAGCTAATCATTGCTCTAAGTAGGAATCTGTTAGACCTCTCAGAACTAACAGCAGCTAAGACACTCATTGTATTTTTGATGACTGGCTGTCAGTGAAATACCTACATTTCATTCTAATAATCAATCAACTGGCCTTTATTGAACTACATCTTTAACTTGTTTTGTTTAGTGGTGGGGAACAAGTCTTCTCTAAGTCATTAAATAGCCCCAGCTGTGCTTAAATTCGTAATCTTCCTGCATTGATTTTAGATGATATGCTATAATATTTAAATAGTTAAGTGTTAAGGACATAAATATTTTTTATATTGGGTGGCTATTAAAATACACTGAGGGATGTGTATATATTGTAAAATACAACAATTTAAAAAACAAGAGGGACTTTAGTGGCAAATATTTATTAGGAAGATTTGGAATAAGATATATCTGCATATTCTAAATTTAACTACTTCGTTGAACATAACACCACACTCAGCTTTTCCAAGAGCCCATTTCTTTGGTCTGCATTGTCCATGCATCCTTGTAACTGTTCTCCTGTCTTATGCCCTGTGCCCTTCAGCAAATGATCAATACAGAAGCTCAAGTCATCCTTTTAAAATATAAGTCACAGTATGCTCCTTCTCCACTCAAAATTCTTTATTAACTATGTTTATTCAGAGTAAGAGTCCTCATCCTTTAGAGACTCTGTATACTGTGCTACCAAGCTGCCACTCACCACTCTGCAGAACCTGCAGTGGCCTCTGCTAATCGTGAATGATTCAAACACAACTTTGCCTCAAAGTGTGCACTCTTTCCTGCATTATCTATATCCCTTCCTCCCTCCTTTCACATAAAAATTTTAATGTGCCTACATAATGTATTAACAGTAATAGCCTTCACTCTCCCACTCTCTTTCTCTTTATCCTTTATTGTTGTCAACTTTACTCCTCACCTGATAAATACACACGAAGGGTGTATTAGTCAGCTGCACATTGCTAAAGTGAAAAACCTGACATGAGCAGCTTAGAAAATAAAGACAGGTTTATTTTGATTCATGGATCAAGTCTAAGTTTAGGAGGCCCACGGTTTGAGATGCCTATGACAGTGGCTGTTATGGTGAGAATGTGACAGAGCAAGTTGTCACATCTTGAGCAAAGAAGCAGAGACAGAGAATGAGATGAAGGCCCTACAATCCCCTTTAAGACCACAAATTCAGTGGCCTTAAAGGGGACCTCCCAGTAGACAAAACCTCTTAAGGCAACCTCTTAAACTGTGCCTTAACCTCTTAAGCCATATAGGTACCGCTTCTCCCAGGAGCAACCACTTAGGAACCATAGGGGAACCTTATGCGATTACTAATCAATACCTTAGCAAGGAACCTTATAACTTCTCAGCCCACAGGAGTATGGTGAGACTGAAAGGAGCTCTGCTTATATCTATCTGCTACTGCAAGTTCATTCTTTGTCCCTTACAATGAAACAGAGCTGTAGAAGGGGAACTATTTCATCTGTTTTACTCACAGTTATGTAAGATTCTCACAGTTTCTGAATCCTGGGAGGTAAAAAAGGTTAAATGAATTAATAAATCAATGAATAAGCACTTTATTTTGTCTCTTCTAAGTAGAATTAAAAAGAATAATCTCAACTTTTCTCCAAGGAGCATCCTTTCATCTCCAGTTGTCCACACTTTCCACAGAGGAAATTCAGTGTAGATTTTCCCCAGGTAGTGCAAACTGGAAGTTTGTACATAAAATAAAGCTGCCAATCTTAACCTAAAGGAATTTAACTATGACAGACTACTGTAGGATGTTAACCTAATACATGCGCATCCTGTTAAGTAGGTAAATTGTTATGGCATCACAGAAAAATTTCTGAAAAACATAAAGTCATTTGTTGCATTACTCAGTAAAGGAAAGTGTAGTTCTCATGAGACTGTTATTTTTCAATTGCTGAGTTCTCTCATGATGTTATATTGCATACGTCAAATTCTTTAGTCTTCATCTCAGTTTTAGAACTGAAAATAGTTTGACATTTAGTGATCCTTTGTCACTATGCAACAAATGCACAAAGCTTTGCTTTTCTTTATGATGCACCAAACCCTAACCTGTTTATTCTGGGTCAATGACAATGGAAGAAATTACTAGATAAATACTAAATGAACATAGTTCAAATGAGATCACCTTGTCCATCTAATGTATTCTATTTAGGCACAAAAATATAAAACTAATGTTGAAATGCCTAGGTACGTTTATAGAAGATTTTAAAAGAATCATATTTTTTTCTACCAGGCCTGGGTTTAAATTGAATATCTAATTCCATTAGTAGTAGAAGTTCCTTAATCTTTACTGAACTTAGGGCAGCAGTAAGCACAAATCATTACGATTTCCTCCTCTGATGCCTGCAGTATTTAAAACCTAATAGGACATTTTTATAACCAAAGACATTTAAAAAGACAGAACAACACAAGTAAACAAGAAAAATCATCGTAAATACATTTTATTCTATAAAATGTTTTAATCTTAATAAAAGAAACAATTTAAGCAGCACCATCTCACCAACTAGCCTTTATTTCACTGTGAAACAAGTCTGAAATCTTATTGTGAAAGTGTGCGTGTTAGGCTCCTTGAGTCTTTGAGATGTCATTTGCAGAAGCAGTTTAAAGCACCAAACAGATGGAGTACAACAAGGTGCATTCATTTAAAAATGCACACAAATATATGAGAGCATCTGCCCAATTTTGTGGAAATCTTTCTGAAGCCCCATAAATCTTCTCTCTTGTATTTGAATAGAATACATTTAAATTTTGAATATTCTACTAAGTAAAAAATTGCTTTTTAAAAAATGTTTATAGGATTTTATGAGTGGCCTGATATTGAATAAAAATAATTGAGAAGATTATACTCCAGTCATTAAGTTTAAAGAGAAGACTTAGAGATGTTTAATTTTTAGTGAAAAGTGATAATAAGAGTTATGCAATAATTCTAACTTACATAAGCACAGATCATAATAATTTATTTTCTTCAGCTTTCCCATTACCTCAGTGGTAAAATTATTCTCTTATGAAGCCATAACCTTAGTTACTTGTATTAACCTTTTTCTTTGTATTGCTATTTCCAATTGACACAAAGATTTTTAATATAGAAATATTAAATTACAGTGAAGAGACTGCTCTAACAGCATGTGAACACTGACAAAGAGACAAAAAATAATTGGAGATGATTATGTAATTATATATATTATACATATTATACATATATGTGTTTTTAAAGTACATTTAATATAAATATAAATATAATATAAATATAAAGTTTTAAAGAACAAGTAAAATACTAACATAAATTGAAGTTTGTGGCTTCCCTCATACACTCATAATCAAAGGCCACATTTACATCATCAGTATTTTTTATATTTATTTGATTAACAAGGCCATATATAATGCTTAATATGTATCAAGCATCAGATTAAATACTTTTCCCGTATTAACTCAGTTAATCCTCATAAAAACCCTTTAAGAAAGGTATTAATTATTATTTCCACTATATATACTAAAAGTTGATGTATAGAACGTTAAATAATCTGTGTTAAATGGCGTCTCAACTATTTAAATCTAGACACTGTTGCAACTGCTACCTTGGTCTTCCTCTTGAGAACCATCTACTTCAACAGTTACAGTGGTTTATGACTTCTCTGTCATAAAACCAATCAAAAATTCCCAGATGCCTCCATAACCTTTGCCAAATATCTCTCCATAAAGGTTTCTCATTTCTTTAGATTATATTTTACTTCACACCATCTCTTACTCCCTATTGCTCTTGCTCTCATTAAAAGTAAAGACCTCCTACAGCACTGACAAAGCAATAGGTGAGACCTCAGGTAGTCAGATTACTGCACAGAGAAATCAATGAAATTGTAAAACTTCTGAAGTATATCATTGGAACTATATACATAAAGACCTTCCTTAGCAAGTCAGTCTTGACACATGTATTAAGAAGAAACCCAGCGGGCAACCTCTAGATCAGCATCTATTCCACATTCTCTGTCTAAAGCAACTTATTTTGGATTATGCAATATATTTCTTCATTCTTTCAAACAAAACTGAGTCTCATATTTAATACAAGATAGGATGTCCGAAGACTTAGAATTTTACACTATTCCCATAGTAAATTATATGTCAGATTATATCCATAATTAAAATGGCCCACTGTTAATCAACAGAAGAAAGAAGTGTGTCTTCCTTATTTATTACTTTTTTTGTCATTGTTCCAGGACACTTGCTTTTGTTTCTGACATTATTTCTTGTGAGTTAAAAGACTAAATTGCTTTGAGAAAATATTATTTGTTGTTCTAAGTGCTTCCGGAGTCATTTTCAGAGATCCAAGTTTTAGTGGGAAAGAGAATAGGCAACGATTTAAAAAACTGAGTGATAAGATGGGATGCATTTCTGCATCTCTACTGGGAACAAATTGATGCAGCCCCACGTGGTTTCCATACTACAGAGAATGCTACATAAAAAAGTTTTTCTAACATTTTTCACTTAATCTCAAGTTGTCTGGAGCCTGTGTTTATTTGCTTACTGCCCTTTTAAAAAATCTTTTCTACTGACCGTAAACCAAAGGATTTTAGTAGGACGCTGAGAAGGCAAAAACAACTTGTTGGTAGTTTCTTAAGTAATTGGTATGGCTTTTTATTCAAATATTCTGGCTTTGGATCTTCCCTTAAATAATTCTGATGCTGCTCTGTTTGCTTTAGAAAAGGAAAAGAACCACTCAACATTGTAGAATTCTTTGAAATATCAATTGAGGTAAGACTTCTCAATGTTTATGAATGAGTTTTCAGTAATCCAAAGTGAATAAAATTATGTTTTTCATGTAAACAAAGAACTTCTGCTAGTAGAAATGGAGAGAACAGTTGCAAAACTTCCTGTTCTCTGAGAAAAGTGGGTCTCCTGCTTCACTACAGAAAGATGCAGAGCATTTTAGGGAAATAGTATCAAGCCAGGAAGGTTGGAAATCTGACAAGTTGAAAAACTTTCCCAAAGGAAAGAAAGAGGAAGAAAGAAGAAGAAAGAAGAAAGAAAGAAAGAAAGAAAGAAAGAAAGAAAGAAAGAAAGAAAGAAAAAGAGTTTGTGGTTCAGATTCCAAGTGAAAAACAAAAAGTATCCCCATTCATCAGTTATTATGACAATCATTAGCAGTGGTGATATGTAAGAATTCAGTGATATTGTTGTTATTCAAGGGGAAAAAGCAAGAAATTTAAAGTGTTTTATCCAATACACACCCTTTTCCTTGGTTAAAAATTATATCCTGAAAAATATTAAAGGTAGAAAAAGAAGTGTGATTATCCATGTGACTACCAAATTTTGCTTCCATTTGATTTACCTGTTGTAAAATCCTGGCTGAAGTATTCTAAACATCAAATCTCTTTTCATTTTACTCATGTATTTCAGTGTGTGTGCATGTGTGTGCGTGTGTGTGTGTGTGTATTATAAATGATTATAATGACACTGTCATACCTATAATGAATAACTCACTATCATTACCCAGTACACATCCTAAATCAAATTTCCCTGTGTCTGAAAAAATATTCTGTTGTATTCTTTATTTGAATCAAGACTCAAATGTGACTCAACCACGAACTTCTAATGATTTAAACAAAGTAACTCTTCATACCTGTCTTCCCATACATGATCATTTGTGCTATAGATTGTCTTTTTTTACTTATCCAAAATTTTGCAATGTAAAGTTTATGTTTTTATTGCCCTATCTTCTAAATGTAAGTTAGCTCTGGAAGACTGAGTCACTTTATTTTGTGGCAGGACCATTCCACGCTAGTGTCACTCCTCAGGAAGCACTTGGAGGCTGTCTCTTCATTCTAGAGATACATCTGGTACTGTTCAGGTGGGGATTCTGACTCCCCCACTGTCAAGCCCCACAAAAACTTCTCATAATTTTCTACTCCATGTGAGGCAATTCTTTTGAGCAATTATTTTAGTGGGGGCTGCAAACTTAATATTCTTTAATTCTTTCCATATTCAACAGCTGACATTTTTCTGCAGGAGGGGAAAAAATCTGATCAAGTGAAGCCTTTTGCTTACCTTAAAACTTAGTGTAGTACAGGTACAGTATTGCTAAATTATTACTTTTTAAATGCTTCTGATCAAGAACAGGTAACTACTTAGTTTTTAAAAGCAAAACCATTTACTACTATCCAGTCAGAAAAAAGGAAAATTATTGTAGACAAAGAAAATTAAGTTTGACTCTCTTCATTTTCTTTATTTCACAGTCCTAAATGTAAAAATTATATATGTTAAATATGGTATGTTATTTTAAGTATGGGACCATAATTAATGTAGTTAAAATAAAAATAAACCCAGAAGAAAAATTCCAAACCATTTTATAGGCATCATTTTATAACTAACCAGCAATATTCTCCTAGCGACTAAATTCACCACTCTCTCCTACTATAGAATTTTTATATTCTAATATTCAATAAAAGAATCCAGCTTCTAGTCTCACTTCCTTTTTACAGGAGCTTAAAAGATAAGAATGCCAGAAAATACATTACCTCTCTCTATTTGTTAATTTTCGGAACTGTGAGAAATGTAAATTTTGACAATAGATACATAGAATTTAATAGTAAATGCTCCATACTCTAAGAAGTAATATTACTAATTTTTGATGCTAATCTAGGGACCCTGGAGTTTGCATACTGTAGGAATAATTATAGGGTGATTTTAGGAGACGGTTTGGGGACCATATTCGATTATTTTTCTCTAAATACTGTTAATAAATACTGATAATTAATAACTGGTATCTCTGAGTTCCATTTTCACCTTTCCAAAAAGAAAGACTGTAAAAACTTTTAAAATACAATTCAAAAAGCCAGATCATACATTTATTCTGTAAAATATAAGCAATTTCACCAAGATACAAAATAGCTACAACTATTTTTTTAATACTGAATATTAATGTGTTGTGAAAAAAGCATGAACTCCACAAAGCAGATGGATCATCAACAAGGGGATTAAACAGCCCTCAAAAGGCTCTCCAAAGAGCCATTAAAAATTGTCAAGGAATCAGAAAATTTCATAGTAAATGACCCAAATGACTTTGAGAGATGAAAAATAAGGAAGCTGAAATAGCAAAATAATAATAATACTTTCTACTTACATAATAGCTTTCTTAAGAGATTTCTGAAACACTTTCCAAACATTAATCCAGCAATTTTTGTCATTAGTCTACACAGCACAAGAAGGCCTTTTATATGATTTCTCACTGAGCACTTGGGGAAACTAAGGCTTAGAAAGACAAAGATAGTGTGAATTTAATAGATTTGTCTCCAATGTAGAAAGATGTCAATTCTAGCAGAGAAGTCTCAGGGAAAAAGGTACAGTGCTTCTCATATTTCTTCCTAATAATACTAGGTGGCATTGACTCAAAAGTAATTTTACAAGATATAAATAACACGGATATGAAAATGTACAAATGTGGATTCATTAATTCATACACAAGCATATCTAAAATGATGAACTAGAAAGAATGCATACTCTGCCTATGGAACATATGTGGAAAAACAATTTTTAAATGGAACGATAAAGAATTAGGTTCACACAATTTCTTTTGCTGAAGTGTTACATTCCATTCTAAAAAGGCACTTAGAAAAGCAGCTGAACAGAAAAGACAGTACAGCTCTAAATGAAAAGTATCGACTAATAACGAAGGACAAACCAGGTAACTAAGACCGAATTTTAGGGAGGAATCACAATCTGCTGGTAATAAATTCACAGCTTCTTTGACACAAACTCACAGTTTAATATAAATAGCAAAGCATCTGAGACTCACAAACTGCTGCTGATGGAAGTAAACCAGGTAAGGAACTCTGTAGGGGAGAACAACATAATGCAATAGCAATGGGGAAACTCTTGTTTGTGTTAGAAACCATAGCAAATCCAAAGCACACAGCACAACAGACAGAACAACCACATACCGAGAGAAAGAGAGCATGCCTCTTACTGCTTGTGAAGAAAGGAACTGGTATGAAGAAAGGAGCTATGTCTTTTAAATCTTACTCCTAGGAGATACATTACTTTATTCCTAGGGAAAAATATTTTATATGTAACATTAATGAATACCATGAACTATGTATTGGAAACGTTGACCAGCTGTTGATGTGAAAATGTTTTGAAGGGTAAGGATGGGTAGAAAAGAAAGAATGAAGCTAATAATTATTTAGGAGTTAGATGATGCTTGTACTTAAGACATCAAAATAGCTGGGACACCTAACATTGGCCCTGAAAGAATGAATGTCTTAAAGAATTAGATATATCTTAAATAAGGAAAGAAGTGATCATCATGAGTAAATTCTAAGAATCAACAGACCTCAGTATATTGACTTATAGTTGAGTATTGGGTTTTGTTTTGTTTCTCTCTTGCTCTCTCTCTTTTTTTTCCTGGTACTGGGGATTGAACTCATGACCTCTTGGTATTGTTTTTATTCTGAACTCTAGACTAAAAGTACATCATCATTTTTGTAAACCTTGGGGCTTCTGAAGATCTGCATCTTTGAAAGCTTGTCAGAAAATAAGATTTTCCTCTAGGAAGGAATAGTATTGCAAAAGAGTGGGGTTTATTTTCTGATTATGACCTTGTTAAGATACCCTATATACACATTCACTCATATATTTGCACATCTTAGAGTCTACTTTAATGAAGATAGGTTTGGAGTTCTTACACCTTTGATTTTGGTGTGTGTGTGTGTGTGTGTGTGTGTGTGTGTGTGCTTAACCTTCTTTGAGAGAGTAGAAACTTATTTTCAGAATCGGGCTTGGAGTATCAGGTTTCCTCTTTCTAATTTTGCAGAACCCTATTAGCTGCTTTTTGCAGTGAAGCACAGGCTCTAAAGTCAGACCACCTGGCTCAACTGCATACTAATCTGATCATACTGGACTAATGAGAGAACTGAATAATAGTACAAGCAGTAACATTAAATAATATTAAAAGCAGTAGTATATATCCATACGTGTATATGTATGTGTATATATATATATATATATATATATATATATATATATATAATCTTTTATCTCAGATGCTCCAGTATAGCCAAGCTTCCAGAAGGGGGGGCCGAGGAAACTGCACCTAGTCTAAGCTGGGTTTCTTCCTTTCTTCACCTTGCCATCCTCGTGGTGATTTCTATGGAGATTGCTTTGTTAGTCATGCACCAGTCCAATTATTTAAATTCATCTTGCATCTTTTTTCATTAATGCATCTTTTTTCATTAACGTTTATAAAATAATATAACAAGGAATATAAAAAAGATATTTTATTAAATGTATTCAATAATTTCTCTCTGTATGGCATATTTTAAAAGTCATACACAGCACTACATCATAGTCTGGACAGTAGTATCTGGTATCTTTCCAAATTCTTTTTGCATTACAGTCTTTCTTTTAACAACACACTTTACATTGCTGTTTCAACTTTTCCTTAGGCTTCTGTAGATGCTATAGCTTCAATAAAATATCTTCCACCAAGTGTAATGGTGAGGATGTCTATGATGGACATCGTGGCTGGCGTTTTTCTATCCCATCTTTTTCAATTCTTTGGTCTATTAGCCCTAATCTAAACTGTAAATGACTTTTTGAACCCTCTTGTTTTGAATAAATAACAAATGAATTCATTATTGTTTGGCCCAGAAGTTGTGTAAATATTTTATAATACTATTTTTTCTTTCTTTTTGGTGACAGGATAGCTTGTTGAATGGTGGTTAGTCCTGTCCATATCACCCATAGAATTATTATAATCATTAATAATTATCTAAATTTTTAAAATTTTGTTTCTTTTTTCAAGTTCTATCATCTCCATGTTATGAATAGTTGACAATAAGGAAACATCTTTTTTGTCTTTCCATCACAGAGTTTTCTTCTGTGACATGCTAGCGTTTCTAACTTTTCCAGCTTTTTTTTTTGTTTTGCAAATCTTTTGACAATTCCTTCCTATTCAGTCTCAGGGTCATAAATGTGTTTATTTTGTATTGTATAATACAAAATATTCTTGAGAAGTATAAAAATAATACCTAGTTTACTTATGATAATAACTTTTAGATTGTAGCACAAAATCATAGATTATTTTTCACAAATACACACAAATTAGTAAAAGAAAATAACCAACATGTATTATGAAATTTCACTGGAAATAAGCATCAAAGGCAAATACAACATTCTAAATATAAAAATGCAGAAAATATTCAATATAAAACAAATAAACAGATGTATGAGTGCTGTGCAAACAAGAACTGACTGGTTGAAATGACACATGCCTCAACAATGCTAAACAAATGCACTGCCCAAGTGACGATCAAGGTAAACTGTTCAGTGATTAATACAATCCCAGGTTTCTCCATTCTTGGTTCAGAATGTACTTGTAGAGGAACTTAACCTAAGAAAGTTTGAGTTATTTTAAGAGAAAAATAATAGGAGGGAGCATGGTGAAGAGATATTCTATCTTGGAAAAGCAAAGACTATACTGTCATAATTTAATTTAGCTCTGTCTTCCATTCTTGTATCAATGGTCACTTTATGTTTCCTTCCAAAAGTTCTACCACTATGCAGGTAGTGATATCAAGTTAGGCTACACAGTAGTAATTTAATGATAGAAAAGAGAGGTCTTCCTACTTCCTTTTTACCTTTCAGGAAGCTATAGAAGGCTGATTTCAACTCAATTGGATGTTGTCATGTTTAAGGTTAAAAAAAACAGCACAGAAACCAAAATTAAGTAACTATTCTATCCCAAAGAGTGGGCTGAGGGTCAGTTCAGATAAAATTGTTCAAACAAGATGCTTAATGACTGGATTGAAGACAAGAGCTAGAAGCCACAGATCAGAGAGAAGGTGAGTCACAAAGCCAAGAGTATTGGCAGGAAATAGCAATAACTTGATTAGTCTGAGCACGTGAGGTGGATTTAAAGACACCCCACCCAAAAGGCAATGACCTGCCATCAAGACTTTTATTTGTAGTCAATCAACCAAATATTCTAGCAAGCTTTCTTGTGTTCCTGGTATAGAATATAAGCAAATATAGCAGTGAGTTATGTGATTTAGAAGAAAGGAAGCCATGGTATACCATTATCTTTTCTCTCCTCTCTCATCCTTGGGTAGGAGTTTTTAAAAAGCACTTTGTGGTGGTACAGAAATGATGTGAAAAAAAGCTCTAAATTTAATAGCCATTTGTCTTTAGTGGGTCAAGCCCAGGGCCTCGATGGTCCTGTAATGTCATGCACATAGGCCTGTAAAGTATCACAATTCTGATACAGAGTCTAAGTGGGAGGTTAAAGGGGTTGTTATTAGCCAGTTCTTAAATTGCTTGATGGGTAGAATAGCTATGCTTCCTTTGTGGATGGTAAGACACCAACAAAATGCTACAGTAACAAGTATATTTGAATCATAGCCTGATCTCTCTCTCTCTCTCTCTCTCTCTCTCTCTCTCTCTCTCTCTCTCACACACACACACACACACACACACACACACACACACACATTATAGAGACACATACACACAACTATAAATAAAACAAATGGTTCACTGAACCACATAGCGCTTTCTCTTATTTTGTATATACATGCTGACACTTTTTATTTTGTTCAATTAAAAATATTGGTCAAAATTTATTAGATGATTTTATGAGCCATTTAAAATTTGAGAAATATTTCTCTATCACTGAGGTGATAAAACCCTAAGCACTGCGGGTGTGGGTGTGAGAGACAGGAGACTGACAGACAAGGAAAGGATATTAGGCAATATCTTCCGTAACTGAAATGCAAACTGTAAATCAAAGTCTGAAAAAGATGGTGTCTAAGATTCAAGATAATATTTGCAACAGGTTTGGGGAACACTAGAATTAATGTTTGGCAGGAAAGCATACCACTTAGCCATTCTTGAATTCCTTATTCCAAAATAAAATTTTATTTCATTATATCCTTAATGAGGCAAGAAATATCTGAGGTATCCATGTATCACAGGATAGCAGAATGTGGAAAAATTTCAGGTGTATACTACTGGAACAGAAAAGAAAGATCAAAGAACAAAGTGTCAACTCAGACAAAAGAAGAGAAATTTATGAAAAAGAAAAACGTTTTGCAAAACAATCCTTTCCTCTACCAGAAATCCTCAGGAAGAATTTTATTATATATTGAAAAATATCTCATACAATAACAACAATAATAATGACGATTTATAATAAGTAATTACTATAACAGCTAACCAAAAAAGTTTGAAGTTATCATTTGTTTCTCACAGCAGCAGAAGCAATCTGAAAAAACAGCATACGTAACTTATCTCTTGTTTTCATGGTCGCCAAAGTGATTAATTCACTTTTATCAGCAATGACAGGACACAATATGTTTTTGAAATTGTGTTTGGTCTTTATTCTCTATAAAATGTCATATTACAGCAATTCATCCTTATGGCCTTTTGCATCAATTATTTATAATCAAAGAGCCATTAATTCACATATCTGTGCATCTGTAATAATACTGGCTAAAAGGTGCGGAGTAAGAGAAAATCTGTCAATAAAATCACTGGTCTTTTTAAGACTGATATAATTTGTATGGAATCATTGCAAGTCTGTTGAAAATGTTGTGATCCTATTGGGTAGGTACAAGGGGGTTGAATTATTCATGTTTTCCTAGTCTATATACATACACACACATGTGCTCACACACATACACACATCGAGTTCTCATTTTTAGGCTGCCTGCATGGATTTTTGAGTCTGGTTCCTTTTGGAGGGATTCAGAGTCCATCAGTAACAAGCTGCATTCTTTGCACATGGATACCAACAGAGGCTTAAAAATAGGAGCCATGTGCACAGAGCTTCTTGTGCCAACCAACAGATTTTATCTGCATCTGCTACATATGGATTGACAGGAGAGGGGCCAAGTATACGTTGGTGTGAAGCAGCTTGCTGCTTCTGTTTTGAGAAAAGCTCATCATTGTACAAGTCCTGAACAAATTAGCCTTCCAATCACAATGCAAGGATATTGAAATAGGGTGAAAAACCTAGATGGTACCAGGCAGTTCCTGCCAAATTAGTAGACGATTAAAGAGAAAGACAAAATCATTTTGAAGACTGATAATTAGTAAGATAGAAAAGATGTGAGGACATGCTCAGCTCTGTGACTGAACCTCAAATAAAAATATACTTGTTGCCACTGAAAAATAGTTGGAGTCAAAATACAAATCTTCAAATTTTTCTTTGATTAGACACAAAAACACGTTTTAGCCAAGGCCTTATAGTCAGTTTTGAAAGCAAAGGCTAGGTAAATCTTTGGGTGTAGAAGTCATTTCTTAAAATTTGTTGGATTAGTTATGTATAACCTAGGGGGAAAATGAGATTATGAATATTAAGGCTTTATTTATGATGAAACAGTACAATGAAAGTGCTCTGTAAATTTTAAAACCATGTACAGATTTCCTTGTAGTTATTTTACTATCTGAATTTTAATGTTTGTTATTATTGTCACCTTATAAAAAGAGAGTAACCTTAACTATTTTTCAAGTGCACAGCAGAATTAAGTAAATATATAAGTTGAAGAGGTTTTGTGGACAACACACACATTTCCATACAGTCCTGTCTCTCCCAAACAAATGGAAAATTTTGATCTTTTTGCAAAAGAAAAAATAAACAATGTTAACTAAGGTCTGTATCTGATCTACTTTATTTATTTGAGTATTGCCAAAATGTATAACCTTTCACATTGTATCTTTTAAGCCTGTATTTCTATTGGGGAACATATGTGCTCCAGAATCTGGGCACTGTATGGCAGATTCTTCAAAGCTAGCCATCACGCAGCCATGAGCAATAAATAGCATGAGTATCATTAGGTACCTATGATACGCTAGCATTGTGGTAGACATTAGGCATGCAAAGCTGCCTGCCTTTTCGGAGCATATGCACTTGGAAAGAAAGTAAAACAAGAAAGCAGAGCCACTGTCACAGTGCGTGGAGTTAAGACAAAAGCACCAGGTACATCGGCAGCATGTGGACAGAACACAGAGTCTAGACTGTGGGATCAGTAAAGGTTTCTTTGGAGATTTACAAGTCCACACTTAACCTATCCCATAAAGAATAATGGACAAGTAATAAACAAACAAAGAAGACAGGCCCTGTGTGGAATTCAAGGGTATGTTTGTAATGTGAGCAGGGCTTAAGAATGTCTGTTTTTCTAGTTCCAGATGAAATTCATAAGGAGTCTCCTGTTTTTCCTCCTCTTGTTCCTCCTCATTTGCCTCCTCCTTTTTCTTCATTTGCTCCTCCTCTTCTGTTCTTTTCACAATCTCAAAGGAATCTGTGAGGAAACTACGAAGGGATATGATGACTATGAGTCTTCTGTGTTCTCCCATGAACGTGACCTCTACAAAGTTTTCTAACTTCTCTGCCCCAGAGAATGTCTCATGGCTCACAATCTAGAGCTCACCTCACATTAATGCACAACATACACCACCACCCTTTTCCTCAAGATGGAGGAACTGCAGAAAACACCATTATTTGTAATTAACAACAAAGATGCAACTGAGTTACTAGCATATGCCAGGTACTAAGTGTCTTAAATGTATTGTCCATCTTAATCCAGGACACTTTGTGCAGATTCTATTCTTATTCCTGTGTCACAGAGAAAGTATGGGTAGTTCAGGTATCTCAAACCCATACAACCACAGAGCTAAGTTACACTTCAAGGCTAACTGTTCAAACACTCCATTGTGTTCCCATACAGTAATACCTAGTTACCGTTGTTATTGACGTTGTTATTAGGTAAGTTGCCATTTTATTCCTCTATAATTCATTTTGGAAAGCTTATAAAGCTTTTATAGTCAAAAAAATTTAATTAAAAAGACCCTGGCATTTCCCAATATCTTTTGTATGTTACCTCTTGGAAAAGTAACTAATACTGTAAAGAATAAGAAAGGGTAAAAAAAAAAATCCTCTCTTGTCTGAGCTAGGAATACATACTGTGGCCTTAGTTATTAATTAAATGTTTTAAAACATTATTTATCAGTGTGCTTTCTCACTGTCAGAGTGCCTTAGGGCTTTGCACAGCAGGTCTCCCACAGCTTTCGGGGAAGAGCTGCCAAGAGTCTTTGCCCAGTGTTCACGGCTATATTTGTTCATTCTATTACAATATATACTTTGCTTCTCCTAATGATTTCACTTTAATCTATGTAGTAAATCAGGCAAAAATGTAGAGATATTTACTGCAGTAGATCACAAAGAATTTGAGATAATGCAAATTGGACATTTCTCTTATTCCTTCCAAAAACAAAATATTTATTTGCCTATTTATTAAGAGACAGCCAAAAGAAAGTTGCAAGAGTGCCATTTCCTAACCTTTGCAATTCATTAGATATTTAAGGTGACAATTATATATATGGTTAAAATATGATGATGCGAGTAACATAATGAAGACATAATCTCCAAATCCTTCCAAACATCTATATACACTCTAATAAGTATTTTTGAGGTACCGTTTGCTTCTCAAAGTGCCATAATTTAATTTAACTTAATTTATTTGTGTTACTGGTGTAATAGTAAGGAAAGGAAACATTGGGCCAGTTATCTTGTAAAATTATAAACTATTGCATTATTAATGAAATTTAACAGAGTAATATTAAGGCCAATCATCTATGTGACTATGTCAGTGGACAGAAGATAATCTGGTTTCTGATCTTACATCAATCCATTGAATTGAAACTAAAGAACTTGAATTAAACAATTTACAGCCTGTCAAAATTTAGCAAGATCAAGCATTTAGACCAAACTGAAAGGTTTTTTGGAAAAATTATTATTATAATATTTTTGATAACTGGAAGTTAGAAAAAATTAAAATAAGCTCCTTTCTTATGGACTGAAAGCATGTCATTAACAGGAACATATGACAGTATCATCAGTCTTCATCCCTTTTATAGTTACATGATTTTAAAAAAATTAATAAATGAGGTTCTTCTTTAAGGATTGGCTATTATAAAAGTCAAGGAATAACAGACCAAACAAAAGGTTAAAATTAAGTGTACAATGGTTAAAAACTGCAGAATTTCACTATAAATATGAAGATTCTCTATATTACATTTAAGGGGAAGTCAAGGTCTGTACCTTGGTTCGGTACCTAAATTACCATTGAAAGTTGGACTTCAGGAAAGAGAAACTAAGGAAACTTAAAAATGACAAGAATTACCCGAGTCTCTTTTCTTGAGTAGAATGGCCTGTTCTTACATTTGTTTTATACCCTACCTTCTACACGAAGTTCAAGTGCACTGAGTTAGAATGTAATTTCTAGAACCTTGGAGGTAGAGTACATTAAAGTAAGGTTAAAGGATGCAGGAAATCCCAAATGACCCTCTAGCAACAGAACAGACACATTCTTCTCCATAGGTAATGACTACTATAGTTAAATAATTTCCTTGTTGCTTTGACATCTTATTAATTTTTATATCTCCATCATAGGTAAAATAGAAACCACTAGATACTTATAATGTGAAGAATTCCTGTATACTTAAAAGAACATCTATTTTTTCCACTAAGCATACCTAATCTAAATTTAACTTCCCTTCTCTCCTCACTAATGCTGCTTTCTTCTTAAAACAAATTATATTTCCAGTGGACCCCTCCAGTGGAAAAGATGAGTTTATTAAATGAAAGGCCACGCGTAACACATATAGTAAATGTACTATTCATAAAGGAAGCTTCTTACACAACTGGGTCTCTGTCAACCCTGCACAGAAAACAACATAGTGTTAATTAAGTTTAAAAATGTTCTTTCCATTTTAAGACTAATTAGCATATAGCACTTTCATCAGGTTTATTGAAAATTTATACTGGGGAATTAGTTTCATTGAAAGTCACTTCATGGCACTGAAAATCCCTCCCCCAGAAGCTCCCCAAATGCAATACATAGGTTTAATTAGTTTTTATCTAGCAGAGGAAACTTAAAATACTTTAATTATTATCACTTCTCTCCATCTTCCATGTTACCAATATCAAGAATTTTAGTTTTATTTTGTTTAAAAATTCTCCAAGAGTAGTCACTATATTACAGTGTTTGCCAAGATCATTTCAGCTATGCTGAGACTTTATGTTAATGTATCTGAGGAGATACATTAATAGTCAGGATTGCAATAGGAAACTACTGCAGAATTTCAGATCAGATACAATGGTAGCACGGACAGGGATAAAAACAATGGAAGTGGTCAAACATTTGCATTCAAGATATATTTGCAAAATATAATTAATGACAGTAATTGGATATACTGTCTGTGAGAAATAAGTCAAGCATGACTGCAAAATTTTGTTTTGTTTTTTACACTGTGTAAATGGAATGATGGTGTTGGTGAACTAGGAGAGACTAATGAGACCAGTAGCAGAGATCTGAGGTTGGGAGTACATACAGTGTTTGAGGATATGTTAATTTGAGGATGCCTCTGTTCAATATCTAAGTAGATATTGAAACTTAATCTTGGGAGCTACCAATATGTAAGTGGAATTTAAAGCCATAAATCAAGATAATATTATGTGTAAGGCAATGATCAATTTCAGTAAATCAAGAGACTAGTGAACATTAATTTGAGACAACAATTACATTTCTATCAGAATGTTTGTCTATAAGGAGGACATTAGAGAGAGGAAATTTTAAGGTCAAGAAGAAGCTTTCTTAATTAACTGAGAGAGGGTACGTGATGCTGCTAAGCATGATCCAGCACATCCCGTAACACTGATGTTACAGGAGTGAGATAGAATTGAGTTCCAAAAGAAAACACAGTGTACAAGGTGGCAGGGGCAACAAAGGATAGCTCTTCATGAAAGCATAGCTACCTCTTTTGTACGAGGAGAGAAGTGTATGTATGCATGTTGGTAGGTGTGTAAATATAGCTGAAAGAGATTTTTTCCAATTTCTTCTCAATGCATTCACGTGTTTACTGGAAATCATCAATCAAGATGCATGCAAAAGAAGTTAGAGGATAGTTGAGAAGGTATAAAATTGTCTACCAGAGTCTGTAAAGTCATTGAAGAAGGTTTATTAAGTGTGATGAAAACTATCTGAGCCCTTTCAAGGTTATTTTTAATGACTCTAATGTGAGATCAATCAGCATGTTAAAATTTATCTTTAATTAGATGCAATTGGTTTCACA
Source organism: Dolichotis patagonum (assembly GCA_004027295.1). Lineage (NCBI taxonomy): Eukaryota > Metazoa > Chordata > Mammalia > Rodentia > Caviidae > Dolichotis > Dolichotis patagonum. Next base: position 6,976 of record PVJX010006033.1, on the reverse strand, counting down.
TATGTAGAAGTTGACTAGTAAAGCAGCATTGTGCCATGATGGACTTACTTCCGAGTGAGTTTAGATAAGGAAGATCATGAAAGATAAAGGTGGTGAGAAATAGATTAGGTCCACTGATCCATTAGGAAGTAAGTCATTTGAAAGCACGAAGAGGTGAGAATAATGCAAACATGGGAAGATCAATGGATTGTAAGTTGTAGCTGGGGATGAAAGATTGTTGAAATTGAAATTGAAATACCAAAGGAAGACCTGGAGCTATAGTCAAAAAATGAGATTATTAAAATTGAGATTATGGAGGGCTTACATCTGTTGTAATATGAAGTCTAGACAGAAGTAAGAAATTATTAGGTACAGTACAAGAAAATGCCACTGAAGAATAGGTCACTAAGAACACGGAGTACAGAAGAGACAGAAGCAAAAAGAGTCAGTAATCTAAAAGGGGAAATCATCAGTGAATTTTAGGCAGTAGTTGTTGAGTGCTTACACTGAATCAGACACTCATCTACACGAATACTGATTTTTTTAAAAAATCTCATGCAACCTTATAAGGTAACATTATTATTATCACTTTTCAAATGAAGAAATTTGCATGCAAATACCTCACTAATTAGGGAATGTTGCAAAACTAATAAGTTAAACTCATGCTTGATTTCATACTTGATTCTGGGCCTTAATTATATTCTTAACCATTCTGCTATCCTCTATGGAGCAACTGGGGTGGGGAGTAGCTCATGTGTTCTAGAAGGTGTGGCAGCAGGTGGAATATTCGATGACATGAGACATAGAGCGGGAGAGATTGACTTTGTAAGACATTCCTGAAGTTTGGGAGATACAATCAACTGGTATCTGACTCCTACCAGAAAATTTCAAAACTGGAGAAATGAGGAGCTACATGTTTTGAAATGAATATGCTGCTTGAAACCTGTGGCTTTTATGGAGCTCCCTTATTCTAGAAAGAAACTTGAAAGACTATTAAATTCTTGGGCTAGATAGTCTAGGAGTAAGTTATCTAAGAACTAGGAGGACAGCCAGAAATATCAAGTCAAAATCTAAATAAATTCCCCACTATCTTAAGTACAGATTACCATAGAATAGATGACACAAGGCTCCTTTTCAAATGAACAACCCTATCTAGAAAGCAAGCCAAAGCAACAGCTATCAGGGCTAAAGATTGTGATAGCATAATGGGAGGGAGTAAAGAGAAAGAAAGGTTTGCTACTAAAATAAGCCTAAATTTCAAAGTCACATAAATAAAACTAGCATTTTTTAGAAAGTTAACATAATTAAAAATCTACTGCAGGTAAGATAAAGATAGTACAGCAGAAGTATAAAGGTTAATTAATAATAAAATATCCAAAGAAATAAATACAAGACTAGTATTCCAAAAGCTATAAAGAATCCTGGAATTAAAATATAAATGATAAAACAAGAACTAATACATATATCATTTTTATGAGAAACAGATTACAAGAAATGTACCAACCAAGCACGTAGGCATTTATTTTCTCAAAGTTTCTATGGCCAGGAGGACAAGTGCAGCTTACTTTTGCCCTCTGCTCAGGGTCTCCCAGGCTGTAATTATAGCACTGGCCAGGGCTGTCATCTCATCTGAGGTTTGGTGACCTCTAAAGTTCACATAATTGTTGGCAAAACACATGTCCTTGTGGCATTAGAAATCATGAAAGTTTTCTTCTTCAAGGTTCAGAGGAAAGTGTCTCCATTTCTCCCCTCTCTGATCTTTGAACCCTTTTTACAAAGGTCTAACTGCTTACAAGCAGCCCAGCCAAGACAATTTCTATTTGGCTTACCCTAAAGTTAGTGGATTAAGGGCTTTGACTCTATCTGCAAATTCTCTTTGTCATTGAAATAGGAGGAAACATAATAATGGGAATAACAGTCTATCAGCTTTTCAATATCAAGCACTTAGCAAGTTATAAATTTCACCTACACTCAAAGACAGAGGATTTATGAGAGCATGTGTCATTAGGCACCACCTTAAAACACGTTCACAATAAGAAAACAAATATAGTAGACCCCATTTCTGCAAGCAGATACATTTAAAGACTGCTAGTTGATATCTAAAACAACAGATCACAGTGAATTTTATTTATACTACATATATATATATACCTAAAACGTTAAATTTACAAATTGAATGCTCAAATATTAACAATAATTAATGATAAGATAAAGCATTTAAAACAATACACCACATTAATATTTCTAGCATCACTACTCTTGTATTTTGACACCATTATTAAATAATGGTTACTTGAACACATGCAATGAGATATTGCAAAGTAAGTCTGTTGTCTGAGAACTACTACTGAGTAGGTAGCATATACAATGTGGATACACCAGACAAAAGCTTCAAAACCCAGGCAGAACAGAGTTGTACAGAGGGAGATTTCATTATGGTTTCACAATTATGTGTAAACTAGGGAATAATTTATTTCTGTATGTTCCATTTAATGTGTCAAGACTATTGTTGACAAGAGAAAAGCAAAACTATAGAAACTGAAGTCATCAATGAGGAGAGTATGATCATAGATGAATAGAAATTTTTGACAAACAAGACAAAAAAAGAAAACATTGATGTTATTCAACATGGCTAAACACAGGAAGAGCCACATTGGAGCTACTTAGAGAAAATCAACTAAAATCACAGGTAACCGGAAGAAAGGAAAGTACATGCATCTTGATGCCCAAATGGATCTTAAATAAGAGACTCATAGATCAAGCAAAACATAGTTAGGACTTTACAAAACAGTGAGTCCAGCCCACACAGGGCTGCCAGTGTCAGTTCCGCCTGTGTGTGGAGCAAGATTCACCATACTGTGAAGCCTGCAAGAAGCAGTTAGACTGCCAAGTGTGGTTAACTCAAGCCGAATAGGACAGATTTGGATTCAAGGCCTTTTGCCTCTTGGGCTTTCCTTTACACAGAGGACTCGGTAGCCTGGTAACAAACTGTGCCAGCGTGCTCCCTCCCTAACAGGTGGCCAGCCTTTTTTTTTTCCTTGTCATGTACCCTAACTGGAACCCTTAACCACAGGACTAGAAACCTTGCCTGCAACCAGTGAGAGGGATGCAGGCACAGGATTTAAGTAGCTGTAGCACTTGATGCATGGGAAAGGAGATCGAGGTGCACTAATTAGCAGACTTGGGTTGCTCTGAGAAGGTGGCAGAAGCAGTGAGTCAGTAAGGCTAGGGACCATGGCAGAGAGGAGGCATGACAGTTGTGGCAGAGGTGAAGATCAGTGAGTAGAATAGCATAATCCTTCCTTCCGTGCAGCCAGTGATGTTGACACTTCCTCTGAGGCAAAGGAGATCGAAGTAAGACTGGCTATCTCTGCAGTGATGACAGGAGCAGAGAGACAGCCCACAGCACTCCACTCTACCCAGCAACAAGTGGCACAAGAGGACAGGGGCATGCCAGTGGAACTGGGAAAGAGAAGGCCTGCCTGAACAGGAAGAGCCAAATGTACACAACAGCAGCAGACGTGGGCTGGCTCTGTCTGAGGGAGCCACAGCAGCTGGCAGGGAAATACAAACAGGGATTTTTTTTTTCTGTTTGTTTAGTTGGTTGATTTGGTTTTGAGTTTTTTGTTTTGTTTTTAGATTTTTTTCTTTTTAGATGGTTTAGGTCTTTATCTTTTGTTGTTGTTGTTCTCATCTATTACTCTTTATTGTTTATTTGCTCAATTATCTCTCGATTTTATTTTTATTTACATGTGAGTGAGCACTCTCTCTAGTTTTTTGGGGTCTGCTTCATAATTTTTGTTTTCTTCTTTCTTCTTTCTCTCTCTCTCTCTGGCCCTCAAAGCTTCCCAAATACTGGGCAATCAAACTTTGTCTTTCAGCTTTGTTTCTACTGTTGCAGGAAAATCAATATCAAACAAATGGAACACTCTTCACATTGAGAAGTTAGAAGACAACTATTTATTATACTAGCAGGCTAGTGGGATCAAGTCCCAATCATTAGTAAAGAGCCAAATTTGAGTCCAGCTTAAATACTGTTTACCAGCATAGTATTATGGTACTAGGGAAAAATAAAAAACAAAAACAGACCCAAAAGACAATGGAATGGTTTAGAACATGCCGAAACAACTCCAGACACACTAAGCCACCTTATCTTTCACAAAGGTGTCAAATATTCACTGAAAGAAAGACAGCCTCTTAATAAATGGTGCTGGAGAAATTGGCGCTGCACATGTTTAAGATTAAAGTTGGACCCATATCTTTCATTAAACTAAATTTGGAATGGATCAAAGATCTAAATATCAGAACAGAAACATTAAATCTGTTGGAAGATATAATAGGTAAAATTCTTGAAGACATTGGTGTAGGCAAAGACTTTATGAACAAAACCCTACATGCACAGGAGCTGTCACAAAAAATCAACAACTGAAGTCTTATCTTGTTAAAAAGCTTTTGCACAGCGAGAGAAACCACCAACAGAGTGAAAATATAGCCCACAATGTGGGAAAAAATGTTTGCCAGCTGTTCCTCAAACAAAGGGTTGTTATAGAGAACATACAAAGAACTAAAAAAAAAAAAATCAGTCATCCTAGATTTAAAGACTCAATCCAAAAGTGAGCATCTGAGATGAACACATATTTCTCAGATGAAGAAATACAAACAACAAATAAATATATGAAAAAATGTTCAATATCACTGATCATTCAAGAGATTCAAATTAAAACAATACTGAGATTCAAACCCATGCTGGAAAGAAAGGCTATTATCAAGAAATCAACAATAACAAGTGCTGGAGGGGTTTTGGGGATAAAGGTACCCTTCTTCACTATTGGTGGAAGTGCAGACCACTATAGAAATCAGAATGGAGATTCCTTGAAAAACAAGGATTAGAGATCCCATTTGACCCAGTTATTCCCTTTCTTAGAATCTCCCCAGAAGAATTTAAAAAATCATACCACAGAAATATATGTGCACCCATGTTTATAGCAGCACAATTTGTAATAGCCAGATCTTGAAAACAACCTAAATGCCCACCAACTGAAGACTGGATAAAAAAAGATGTGGCATTTTTATACAATGGTGTACCACTCAGCCATAAAGAAAGGTAAGTTTGACACTTTTATAGGTAAATGTATGCAATTTGAGACCATACGCATAAGTGGAATAAATCAGACATGCATGTGTAAACATCATATTGTCTATATATATATATATATATATATATATATATATGATAGTTAAGATAGTTATCCTATTTATTTCTCTAAATTTATTTAATAGAAAGGTTTGTGCTAGTATTGTTTGGACAATTGGAGCCAGATATCTTGTACTTTAAGTAACTGATTTGAAGATAACAATACACAATATATATACCAATGCCTAATTATAGTGTTTTGAAATTTTGTTGTACTTTCTTCTCTTTAAAATAAAGTAGATTTGAATAGAAAAATAAGTATATTTTACAAACAAGAAGTACAAGGCATTACATGATTGGTTAGATGGATTGAATTAAGTCACATATTTTCAAGAAAACTAATTCTAAATATATTTGCTTAAAAGGAATTGTTTGTCATAACATAGGAACATCCTGGGAGTGAAGGGAAGGGATGTAAGCAAAGCAAGGAGAGTTAAAAATAAAGTATCTTTGACTAGATTACTTAACCCCAACCAAAGTCTCTGCCATGGTCCCTAGCCTTATTGACTCACTGCTTCTGCCACCTCCTCAGAGCAGCCCAAGTCTGCTAAGTGCACCTCAATCTCCTTTCCCAACCAAAGTCCTTAAAACCAGTTACAAGCCATATAGTTTTTTAATTAAGGGAAACACAAGCTGAGAACAGTCAAATCAGCCCAGGCAGCAGGAATGTAGGCAGAGTTATTATTTGATTTTAACTTTCTATAACATGTCTATAAGTTTGTTATTCCATAACTGTGTCTTTACTGATCATGTAATTATGCTCATACACTACTATATTTCTTTTCATTTAACTTCCTATTTTGTTCCCTGCCCCTCTTAAATTTCCCCATGAAAAAGAAAAATTACTTTGCTGTGGGGAAACTCTTTGTATACAAGTTCAGGAATAATATTAAATTTGTTATGTGGCTGTAAATCTTGGTCCTATGTTTAAAGGAACCAAATTAATAGTTACCACCATTTGTCAGATTTTAGGTGTGCTTGATGCTAGTGTTATTGCTAATTGTACTACTTCAGTCAGGATATCAAACCTGTTGTACTCAGTTGTTCTTGTATGACAACACTGTAATTTTTGGGAGTCATAACCATCACCACATTCCAGTACCAAAGGACTGAGTACTGAGCCAAACAAATAGCAACATGTCAACCTTAATAAATTGGGAAAGCAGTATCTTGAGGCAAACAGAAAGACCAAGAATCACCTATACCTAGAGGATGTCTTTGAGAAACAGAAATCCCCTGGGAAAGCGTCAATACAAGTGACAAAGTTATCTACCATAAAAAGCTTACAAGCATCAACACAGAAAACAAAATTAAATAATAGAAAATTAAAAGATGCAGAAACAAAATGCAACCTCAGACCTTCCTCACCAAGACAAATTCATGGGACAAAGAGAGAAAATCAAAAGCCAGTCACCTTAATTCTCTGGAACAACAGCAGCAGAAGTTAGAAAATAAATGAATGAGGCATATAAGAAATCAGAGAAGAAATAATCTACCAGAAAAAGAAGATGATGACCATAATGATGGACTTGCTCAGCAAACCTAAAGTAGACATACATTTTAAAAATAGAGGAGTATATGAAAATTATTTTTTATTTTTTTTGTCTTTTTTTATTTAAAAGAGAATAAAACAAAAGGGGGCAGTACAGAGCAGATCAGAAGAGGACAACATAGGCAACACAGTACTTTACATTAAGTCAACTGGACATCAACAGTATCTAACACCATATCTCTTACTCTGCTATAGTTGAGCATAGTTTCAATTACAATAATATCAAACATAACACAATAGTATAAAGCCAT